>JXTC01000218.1:189502-263296 GCA_002914845.1 Trema orientale
CGATAAAAGTTTTTAAGTCATGGTAAATAAATTATATACTATATCTTTAATAGTGGTAAATAAGTAATTTATTAGAGGTATAATGGTAAATATACCACTATCTATAGGTGGAATTTTTTTTTAACTCATGGTAAATAAATCATATACACATCTTAGTGTTAGTAAATGAGTAATTTACTAGAGGTATAATAGTAAATATACTACCGTCTATAAGTGACAAAATTTTTAAGTCATAGTAAATAAATCATTTACCACTTCTTAATAGTGGTAAATGAGTAATTTACCAAGGGTATAATGGTAAATATACTATTGTGTACAAGCGATAAAATTTTTTAAGTCATGGTAAATAAATCATATACTACCTCTTAATAGTGGTAAATCAGTAATTTATAAAGGATATAATAGTAAATACGCTACCGTCTACAAGCGATAATTTTTTTTAAGTCATGGTAAATAAATCATATACCACCTCTTAATAATTGTAAATGAGTAATTTACCAAGCGTATAATGATAGAAATGTTACCGTCTACAAGCGATAAAATTTTTTTAAGTCATAGTAAATAAATCATATACTACCTCTTAATAGCGGTAAATGAGTAATTTTTTAGGGGTATAATGATAAATATGCTACTGTCTACAAGCGATAAAAATTTAAGTCATGGTAAGTAAATCATATACTACCTCTTAGCAATGGTAAATTAATAATTTATCAGAGGTATAATGGTAAATATGCTACCATCTACAAGTGATAAAATATTTTAAGTTATGGTAAGTAAATCACATATCACCTCTTAATAGTGGTAAATGAGTAATTTACCAGGGGTATAATAGTAAATATGCTGCTATCTACAAGTAATAAAATTTTAAGTCATGGTAAATAAATCATATACCACCTCTAAATAGTAGTAAATGAGTAATTTTTTAGGAGTATAATGATGAATATGCTACTGTCTACAAGCGATAAAAATTTTAAGTCATGGTAAATAAATCATATACCACATCTTAGTTGTAGTAAATGAGTAATTTACTAAGGATATAATGGTAAATATGCTACTATCTAGAAGTGACAATTTTTTTAAGTCATGGTAAATAAATTATTTACCACCTCTTAATAGTGGTAAATGAGTAATTTACCAGGGGTATAATGGTAAATATACTACCGTCTATAATTTTTAAGTCATGGTAAATAAATCATATACCACCTCTTAGTAGTGGTAAATGAGTAATTTACCAAAAGTATAATGGTAAATATACTACCATCTACAAGCGATAAAATTTTTTAGGTCATGGTAAATAAATCATATACTACCTCTTAGTAGTGGTAAATGAGTAATTTACCAAGGGTATAATGTTAAATATGCTACCGTCTACAAGCAATAATTTTTTTTAAATCATGGTAAATAAATTATATACCACCTCTTAGTAATGGTAAATGAGTAATTTACCAAGGGTATAATGATAAATATGCTACCGTCTACAAGCGATAAATTTTTTTAAATCATGGTAAATAAATCATATACCACCTCTTAGTAGTGGTAAATGAGTAATTTACCATCTACAAGCGATAAATTTTTTTAAATCATGGTAAATAAATAATACACCATCTCTTAGTAGTGGTAAATGAGTAATTTACCAGGGGTATAATGGTAAATATGCTACCGTCTACAAGCGATAAATTTTTTTAAATCATGGTAAATAAATCATATACCACCTCTTAGTAGTGGTAAATGAGTAATTTACCAGGGGTATAACGGTAAATATGCTACCGTCTACAAGCGATAAATTTTTTAAATCATGGTAAATAAATCATATACCACCTCTTAGTAGTGGTAAATGAGTAATTTACCAAGGGTATAATGGTAAATATGCTACCGTCTACAAGTGATAAATTTTTTTAAATTATGGTAAATAAATCATATACCACCTCTTAGTAGTGGTAAATGAATAATTTACCGGGGGTATAATGGTAAATATGTTACCATCTACAAGGGACAAAAATTTTTAAGTCATGGTAAATAAATCATATACCACCTCTTAATAGTGATAAATGAGTAATTTAACAGGAGTATAATGGTAAATTTGCTACCGTCTACAAGCGATAAAATTTTTTAAGTCATGGTAAATAAATCATATACCACCTCTTAGTAGTGGTAAATGAGTAATTTACCAGGGGTATTATGGTAAGTACAAATTATTACTATTAAAAATGGGACATATTTATTAATAAAATCAAAAAAGGATATCCACTGAACCATACCCCCAAAAGTGGGGTATTCCTGTACAAAGCCCTTTTTTATATGTTAAAGTGATAGAATTCAGCAATATCATTTTAAAGTTTTCTTTTGCATAAATACCCATATCTACAATCTCAAACTTAATTCTTCAACTGTTTTGCTCCTTTGCACTTCAACAATTGCTTATTTTACTCTTTTCAACTCTACACAAAAGATAAAATAAAATAAATAACAAAAAAAAATTAATTTCATTTAACAAGAGCATAACATATATTAACACTAAAACACAAAATAACTTTATTTTTATATAATTATTACTACCCACTGGTAAAACTATGGGTAGGTAGGTAGAGAATATACTTAGTGCACAAATTATGAGGTATTCTTGTTCGTGATAAGAGAATGAAGCTCGTGGAATTGGTTTCCTTAGGATATGTGAATTATGGAGTTTTCAACTACGTTTTGTGAAACATGATTGGTTATGATTATACAAATATTTTATGAAATATTTATCAAAATCCCTAGCCATGCATGGATTTTTATAAAGAAAAAGGATTTCAAAATATGTAATTAGGTTTTTGAATGACGATTATATGCTCACCCTTCTTTTCCCTGATCCTTAGGTGGTTTACGGTTTAATCTTAGAGATTAGTAGGTGGCTAGAAGGCAAGTGTCTATAGTGGTATCATTACTGTTGGTTTTGAAAAAGATTACAGTGAAAAATATTAGCTTTTAAATTTTTCAAGAAACTAAATAAGACTCAAAAGAATACCAAAATTTTAACTTGTTATATTAATTTAACAAACAAAACAAGACATAAACTATTTACATCTTGAAACGATTAAATTATGTGGGTATGTAAATTATGACTTAACACAAAGAACTAGACATGTAGGTGTATAAGGAAAAAATAGGAATTCTAAATTATGGTGTATTTCTCGTTCTTACTTTTTCATCTAAACATACGAGATTAAGAACTTTTTCTCTCTAAAAAAATATTATGAAAAAACCGTGTCCTGGAAAATATGAGGACACCTATATGTGGACCTTTACAATACCACATGGCACCCACAAGAGAAATCATGTGGCTGACGTGTGGTTAGGAGCTCTTACTCACAGTGGAACTCCTTTTGGGTCAGTTTTCTCCTTTGCAAAAAATAATATCCAATAATTTCCTTTTTCTGCAAAATACGTACAATCAAATAGTAATTTATATGTTTCAAATATAAAAGAGGGATAATATCATTTTTATACTTTGTATTTTGACATTTTGTTCAATTTATACATTGAGTTTTGATTATTATCAATATTAATCTTTAGATTTAATATTTGTTACAAATTTATACCCTGACACCAATTTAGAGCAATTGATTTACCAATATGTCGTTTAAAAAAATTGAAAATAAACCATATAAAATTGATTCCAGAATAAATTTATTAAATAATCTCGGTAAATTAACTACTCTATACTGGTGTCCAGGTATGAATTTGGAACAGATTTTAAATTTAAAGGTCAATATTGACAATAACTAAAACACAAGGTAAAATATGAACAAAGTGTCAAAATACAAGGTATAAAAATAATATTATCCCTATAAAAGATAATATTATCATATAATTAATATTTTAATATATTAATATTATCATATAATTAATCTTTTAATATATTACCTTTCAATTTTTAAATATCAAATAATTAATAAATAAAAAATGAATTAATATTTATTGAATACCTAATCCTATTTACTCATACAAATCTTACTATAGGCCTGTGGCACTATGAATAGGACAGTCTTGATCCAAACTCATTTTAAGAGTGGCCTAATTAATTATCCCAAGTCTGTGATCCATTGTAGTATTTATGAGCTAGTTCAGAGACCTAATAGACAAATAATATTAAGCTCCAATAAATTAAATTTATTAGTTAAACTCTTTAATCAATAAATTGAATAGATTAACTTCCGAATTACACAAATAAAAATTTGGTGTTGCACTCTCAATATTATGGATAAAATTATTTAACTAGAAAGCTTTGAATAATCCATTTATTTAACCATCACATACATATTGACCATCTACTAGATACTCATAAATAAAACTAGGTATCTAAGTCTATTAACTTCTCTAATTATTATTCTATTCTTAAGTGTCATTGATTTTCTAATGAATAATTCATTTATAACTAATCATAAATTATTAATTTTTGTTAAGTATTATTAGATATAATACACTTATTGTTCAAGATTCGAATTAATACTTAAGAGAATGCTTTTACTAACTTTTAACAAGAGAATAAATGAATTCCATATATCTGTGAAATATATTCTCAATCATTTGTAACATTACATATTTAAAATACTAAGATATTAGTCCATTATTATAATAGACCTCACTCATGTAGATCAAAAGACATAATATATATGACAAACATGAGTTCACATTTACTCAGAATTAAGATCAATGAGTATATGATCATGAGTCAATAAATGTGAACCTTCTATATTCTAACAGATATTCTTAGAAATTCATTTTTTATCCTGGCCTAATTCTATATAATCTTCTTTATATATAATATCTGATCTTAATATCTTGGGTTAATGACATAAAAATATCCTGACTTTTAATTTTTTTTTGTAATAAAATACCTTAACTTTTAAACCCCTATAAATTAATAACCCGACTTTTAAATTTTTTCAAATTAAAACCCACACTTTTGAATCAATGCAAAATAATACCCTTAATTTTGAATTTTATCGATTATCACACTTTTGAATCAATGCAAAATAATACCCTTAATTTTGATTTTATCGATTAATACCCTGACAATTGAAATTGTTGCAAATTAATACTCTGACATTTGAAATTCATGTATATTTAAACCATTGATGCATAATTAACTAATTTTAATAGTAAAAAAGCAATAGTACCCCTCATTAAATTAATAAAAACATTACACACTAATAAAATTTTTGTAAAATATTTATGATTAATTTAATTTATTTCTTTTCATTTAAAAAAAATAAAAAATTGGAAAGAAAGGTAAAAATGATTAATTGTAAAAAAAATTGAAATGTAGCCTTTCTGCAATTTTAACCATCATCCAGTTTGTATTTTTTGCAATGAACCAAAAAGTAAGAATTATAAAATAATTTCTGATATTATATCACTATTAAAATATTTTTAATAAGTTAATAAGAAGTTTTACTATTTTTAACTTGCTAATAGTACAAGTTTGAAAAACAAAAACAAAAATAAGCGTATTAATTTGCTGAAATTTTAGATGCTAGGGTATTTCTTTGTAGAATTCAAAAGTGGGAATAATAATTTGTAGGAATTGTAAATATCAGGATATTAATTCGCAGAAAATAAAAAATTAGGGTATTGATTTGCTGAAACTCAAAAGTCGAAGTTTTTTTTTGCAGAAAAGTTAAAAATTTTGGTATTTTTTGGTCAATAACCCTAATATCCTTTTATATTTTCAGTCAAGATAAATTGCATTACTCATAATAGAGATAGACCGCATTAATAATCTTAGCGGCATAAAGTACCTAACTTTATTGAATAGTTTTAAATTACACAACTGAAAGCAAATATAAACAAACTTCAAGAAAATATAATTTCATTTATTAATTAACAAATCCAATATTTAATTACATGCTTTTAATTAGGGAATTATCCTGAATAGTTACTTGATAATGCTCGGATGATAATAAATCTTAGTGTTTAGATCTATTTGGATCATATGAAGTTGTTAAGCAATCCACCAAGTTTACTACTTATATTTATGTCTGTAAAGTAGATAGAATTGGATCATATTGGATTAGACTATTATATAGGTTTGAATTTCATTAGATTAGATTAGTACTATGAGTTGTTTGATTTATGGAGGGATAAAAAGATAAGACTAATAAGAAACATGTTATAAAAATATATACGGGACTTACTTCATTTGGAAAGTGTGTAAAAAGAGTATATAAAAATTATGTGAGTTTCAATTTTATTGAAAAAAAAGGAAAGAAAAAGTGAAAAAGAGAAATTTGAGGTTAACATTTTATGAGGAATGGAATGGGACTATTTAAACCATTTTCTACTATAGTCAAAATAATCCCTCACCAAGGCTTCTATATTATCCCTTAACAATATTGTATGTGTACCATCTATTTTACAAGGCCAAACAAGGGACTACAAGTGTTGGACCATTAGTCTACTCCCTTCCTTTAGTAATGTCCACCAAATACGCCAATATTATGTATGGATGATGATGATTTATGGACTTAGATTTGATGATGAAGTTAGTAACTTCTATCAAAACCTAAATCCGGGGCCGGTGATAGAAGGGGAATTTCACAAGTAGAAATTCATAATTTGTTTTAGAAACATATAGAAATTTCAATTTTTCTAAGAAAACGATAACTAGTTTCAAAATGACATCTTTTATTAAATATTATAAAAATAACTAAAAATACAAATTTCCACAATTTTATAATCACCACTAGGCATAAATTGATGATATTGAATAGTTATAAAATATGTCAAAATATCATCATCATTGTCACTAGCTAAGCATAATAATTCTATAGACAAAGTTCGTAATAGGGCCCATAAAGTGTTATTACATATCCAGGATAGTTAAAATAAAAGTCTCCAAGTAGTTACTAACAACTATGAACAACCACAAACTTTCCTCTACTCACTCTACTGCTGGACCACCCAGGTCACAGAGAGGAGAAAAGATAAGAGTGGGCATAAGAATTCTCAGTAGGAAATGAATTCAATTATCTTTTGTTGGATAGATGCAAATTTTCAAATCTACATGGTTAGTACTTTTCTAAAATCCATTTTTAAACCCAAGTCCACATGTATATCAAATAAAACCAAAATTATATAATTATATCATAAATCAACCAAGTATATAAGTGAGCTCTTATTCTCCCATCACGGCCTTATATACCCCCTTATTAGAGGTATCCAGCATCTTGAAACTACCTAGAGGTATGTCAGCAAATCCTGCGTAGGTGTTTAGGTCTCTCACCTAGTATTACAATAACTCGCCAACGATCTAAACTACCATGATGCAATAATGGTGCTCAAGTGTGTGATTTTATGGTATGTACATATAACATGTAACAGAGTATGTAATAATCATACATCAGATATATCAATAAAATTATGCTTTAAAACCCATTTGGGATTATTCTGGAATTTACTGAAAAATAGGCAACATAATAGCTGTATTTTCCCAAGATCATAATTTTAAAAAAATATTAAAACAACACAATCCAATCCCAAAAAAATCGAATCCATCTCAATAGTTCACAAATCAATAAATTATCCATTCAAACCATTTTCATCCAAAATTATTCATATTTTTAAAATAGGTCACAATGCACATTTTCAAACAAACAAGTATAAAAGCTAGGTAATTGAAATCGTATCTCACCCTGACAGCTATGCCAAGCTATCGGCGCTCGTAAAGTCTTTCGTTGATTACTTGGGTGTTCAAGAAGTCGTTTCAGCAATCCCGTTCTCTCACTTTGAGGGACGACTTTTTCAACGAAGCCTTAAATTGAGAAACATGCCTCACTATTGTCTTCCTACAATCCAAAATAGCTAGGTTATATATATATATAGGTTGCCAATCCAGTAGGTATTTTTTTCTTTTTACCTATGGATAGATATTTTTTTTTTAGCCGTTGGATCATCATCTAATGGTGATCCAACCGCTATAATCAAGTACATAAAAAGATGTGCATCATTAATGTTATTTCTCTCTCTTATTTTTTATAATAAAAAAATGTGCAAAAAAAATTTTCATTTGCCAAATTGATACCTATGCATAGGTAAAAAAAAAAAAAGAACCTACTGGATTGGTGCCCTATATATATATATAACTTGACCAATTTGAGTTCGGGCCAAAAATCGACCCCTAGCATGTAAATGGAGGCGAAACATGAGCCCCGTGTCTCGAATTTTATGCTATTTTGAAACGTAGTGATACTATATATCAAAACTTATTTCTTAACCTCACTAAGTCCAAATTTGATGTTAAAATTTCGTTTCTAAAACCCAGCCACAAATGGACCTTAATTATTAAAGTTATGAAAATATCACTTTTCTAAAAATATTTGTGAAACTGTCAACTTTTAAAACTAGATTTTTATCACAACCCTTATTTCAACTTTACTCAACTCAAATATTCTCATCATCACTACATTCATACCGTTTTCCACATAATGTATTACAATCTTTCCAAAATTATTTTGGAAAATGCCATTATTTTGTTACAAAAAAGTCCAAAGAGTTCAAACACTCATCGAAATCAAGTTGCCAACAATCTGTGGCTGAGAAGTGTCGATTCTAGCATGGGGAAGGATAAGCTTGCTGGCAAGGATGGTGGTTGGCGTCGAACGGTGGCGAAACACCAAAAGGGGCTGCGAAAATAGCGCGGCTTTGTGGGCTCCTCCTCACAGCTGGGCAGCCCAATGGGTGGTGAGGAGCGACATTATGGCTTCTTTGGCCGGTGGTAATGGGCGCTAGCCAGCACGTCTAGTCAGAGGAGCTTTTACGTCGCGGTTAGGATGAGTAGGGACCTCGGTTGGGCTGGGTCCGAGGGTGAAGGGAGAAGAGGGAGATGGGAAAAAATTGTGCGTTTCGTATAGGATTCGAATCCTATTCTATAAATCTAGAATCAAATTTCATATAAAAAGTAAATAATTCTATCAACTTTATATATAAAAGCTGATTTTAGATCTGTAGAATAGGATTCAAATCCTATACCAAACGCGCCCTTATAGATTTAAAAAATTTGGTGATTTTCTTTTTAACACCTTACAATTAATGGTCGGGGTTAAATTTTTAAAATTATAGTATGGCCTAGGGCTTTAAATTTCCTCTCAATTAAGTCCTTGAAAATCCGAATTTGATCCCAAAATCTTCTATTTCTTCCTACTTTGACCCCAAATCAAATTTAACTTATTTTTCAGCCCTTTTTAAATAAATTTTTAATCCCTTTAATGTGAAATTACCAATTTAACCTTAGTGAATTTTAAGGTTTTCACATTATCAATTTATATTTAATAAGGATTACATAAATATAGGATAGGTTCACTGATTAGAATTCCAAATTTAAAAATTATAACTACTTTATAAATATAAAAAAATTTAGACGTTTTTGCAACTAAACCAGTAATTTCCAAATCAAGTGAAACCACTTGATAGAGGTTTGGAGCATGGCCCAATTAGTATTCATAGATCTAATTATTCATTAGATTCATATCTTTTAGAAGATTAAAATTATAGATCAAAGTACGTGGATTTTTTTTGAATGAAAATGAGAGAAGAGGATATTAAGTCATTAGAGAAACATCTCAATAATATTGGCACCCAACTCTAAAGCCATCAATTGTCACTCAACTCTGAGTATTATTAAAACAAAAACAAAAGTGCAAAGAAGCTGAAAGGACAAAAACCTAGGCAAGTATATGTGGATGACTTATTGAATGATTCATGTTTATATCAATAATGAAAATCCTTAAAATTTAGTTTCTTGTGGATAATGATTCATTTATGCATTATTGTTTTAACATTAATTTCAACTTATATGTATCATCAAGGAAAATCTATTTTCTTGTAAGTGTTGTTAATATGTCTACGTGCCTTAGTAACTATGTTTTTCGCAAGTCTCATCCAGATGTCATTAATTTGTCATCATATCAAGGATTGAAAAACAATAGAAATGTTGTTGCTCCTCCCTTCGTAAGAAAGTTTTTTTTTTTTTTTTTTCCCCCCTTCCTACGTAAGAATTTTTTTACCTCCTCATTGTGAAGCCTTTCTTACTATCGAAGGAGATCTTTAATTAAGATATGCTTCATCGGTGAGATTTTTCTCTTTATTTTTATTTTTTCTGTTTCAATAATCCTTCCTTTAATATGTGTGAGAGTTGATATTCTCATAGATCTTGATTTTGAAGAATTAGAGTTTTCTGCGATCTTAATCGTAATATGCATTTTTCTAATGATATTTTTCTAAATTTAAAGAATTTATAATTTTTTTTTGCTAGAAGATTCCACAATTTAAAGATGCTATAATTTAAATCTCAAAGAACTTGTTTTGTGAGAGATCGATTTCTGCAACAAATCAATTATCATGTTAGTCAAAAGAGATCACTCAGATGGTTGGAATAGATTAAAAGAGCTGAAAAAGTATCTCTCATAATGCTCTGGTTGTCTCTCTTTTGGGTTGCAATTGGTCGTTAATGGGTCAAAAGGGTTTTAGTAACTTTGTGTTGTTAGAGATTATGTTTCCATCTTTGTATTGGATTAAATATTGTACTCCTTGAATTCAGTACTATTATATACATATAAATAATAATTAAAAAAAAAACTTAACCCCATGATCTTAAAAAAAAAAAAAAACGTAAGTTATTTTTCAATTTCCTCAACAATCGTCTTTGTTTTTTTTTCCCCGCAAAAATTTATCAACAATCGACAGTAAAGTTCCAACTATCAACACTATTGCTCTTTCTTATTGATGTCACATCGAAATCAACACCGAATAAGTTCCTTTATAAAAAGTTATTGTCTTTTTATTCCTTTATCAAAGTCATTGTCTTATCGGCAAATGGTTTCATATATATTTAGGAAGTCCATCTATTGATATAATACATAATTTACATACTTGAACAAATTATAGATAGAGTCCAAATTAATAATGGTTTTCCAGTTACTTATTAAATTCGAGCCTCAAATTCATCATCTCCTTGTATTTTTTTCCCTTATTAATCATCATCTCCTAGCTAGTAATTGATCATAATTATAAAGCTAAATAAAAATAAATAAAACAAATGGGGCTGTAAGAAATGAGACGATCTGTTAATCCTCCATTACAACATGTTGTAACATTTCTACAAATTTAACATTACAATTAAAAACGTCGACGAAATACGGACTAGATTCCATAGTATAAGTTCAAACAATTACACGTTAATTAATCATTCATTTGGGGAAGACAGAGGGAAAGCAAGCAGAAAATTTTGAAATTTAGAAGAACTCCTATACGAATCTTGACTTTTCTGAGAAGGTTTTAGATTAGTTAAAAAAAGTTTTATCGAACACTAACCATACGCGCTATAAGAATAACCTATTTTTTCGTCAAAAAGTGGAAATATCATCAGTCTCTTCAAAAATCTCATAATTCCAATTGAAGATCAACTTTAGTCCTTGTTTTTGCATTACAACTTAGTATTAACAATTAACCATTTTCTTCTTTCAAAAACAAAAAGAAAAAAAAAACCAAAAAAAAACAAAAAAACAAAAAAACAAAAACAAAAACAAAAAAAGACAATTAACCATTTTCCGCATTTTAAGAAGAGCGCATGTCAATAGAGTGAATAAACGCTCTTGACAAAGCTAGGTTGTGGCTATTTAGATGTTTTAGATTAAAATATACTTTACCAACAATAACTAATAAATTAAGTTTCCGATTCTTAGATCACTTTCTGAAGGAAGGGGGAAAAAAGGGAATAAAAGAAAAACAAACAAACAAATTTGCAAGTTAATCAATCTATTTAAATCTTTTCACTGTGCATGTTATGCGTTAAAATTCCACAATCAAGTTCACAGAGAGATTAATTACACTACTTGATCGAATTTTAAATATTCAAGAGAACGGATTGTATGAAAAACTCAAAATATATAAATAACAGGGCAGCACGCATGTATTTGGACCAAAGCACCTCTTTATCAACTTCTCCTATCCTCTTTAGAACCCCAAAACAAAAACAGAAAAGAAAAAAAAAAAGAAAAGAAAAGACATTTCCTTGTCCTCTCTTCGAAAGCTGTCCAAACGGTTCATATATTGTTTCCAAGAGGTAGCCTAATTTTCCTAAAAGGAAAAAGAAGTTCAAACCTTGTTTCCAATAGGTGCGCTAGTTGGCCAAAAATAAAAATAAAAATATACAGACACCCCTTTAAGTAGTCAAATACATCTGAAATTTCACTTTTAACCGCTAAATTTTAAGTTAATTGTGGACTGACTATATACACACAGTAAAGTAGAACTAATTAATTGTTTAAAATGAAAAGATAATATATTTAATGGTGAACATTTTATTGTACTTAATTATAAAGAAAAAATTAGCGGAAGGCATTAGTGTAATACTTTTTTATCCGGAATATGTAGTCATCCTAATTTTGACATAAAATAATAGTTGTCCTATATTTAAGGTATAAAATAAAAATGAATGTGGCTAATCTATCTTTTAAAAGCTAGAAAACGAAAGATATGAAAGGAATAGAAATAACCAAAAATTCCTCTTGGTAAAAGTAAAGAAATGTGAAAAAATGAAGAAAAGTCATCAACAATTAAAAAAAAAAAAAGAAAATGTTAGGCCCGCCCCTATAAATTGCCAAAACGTAATGATTTACTTTCACCCACTTTAGCCAAGCTTTGTCATAATTCAACTTTTATGTTCCCACTTAAATATTCATAAAAAAACAACCTCATAGCGGAATCTCGAGAGTATTTCCTCAATTTCACACTTCATGATTTGACACAATCACTATCCATTTAATTATTCAGCCCAAACTAGAAAAACCCATGTATAAAAACCACGTTTCATGTGCCAGAATCCCCATATAACAAAGCCAATCCAAATAGAAAAAAGGCCCCAAAAAAAGGAAAAAAAAGTTAAGACAGAGAAAAAGAAGAAAATAATTAGAATGGGAAACACAATTGGAGGAGGAAGAAAGAGAGTAAAGGTGATGAAGATCAATGGAGAAACCTTCAAACTGAAAGTCCCAGTAAGAGTTGGTGAGGTGGTCAAAGATCACCCAGGTCATGTAATTCTTGATTCTGAAGCTGTTAAGCATTTTGGGGTCAGAGCTAAGCCATTGGAGGCCCAACAAGAGCTCAAGCCCAAGAAGCTCTATTTTCTAGTAGAGCTTCCCACATTTTCTGGGGATGATCATCACAAAACAGCCAGGAGGGTACGGTCAGGCATCAACATGAGCGCCAAGGACCGGCTTGAGTGCCTGATGCTGTCTCGGAGGGCTATTTCGGACCTTTCGATGGTTAGGCCGTCGTCGAGCCTCGTCCCCGGTGGGCAGGAGATTGTGCCCGACTCTGGCCCAATGAGGGTCAAGATGAGGCTGCCTAGAGCCCAAGTCGCTAAATTGGTGGAGGAGAGTAGAGATGAGGTTGAGGTGGCTGAGAAAATTATTGGTCTTTATATGGAAAATGGCGGCCGCGGCGGTGGTGACGTGGCGGAGGTGAAAAAAGGCGGGTTGCTCCGCCGCGACGAGCGGCGGAAGCCCGCCCTCGGTAGCGTTTCGGAGAATTACAAGGCCCGGGAGGTACGGCTTTTTTTTTTCTTAATTAATATTAAAATAACAATAGTTATACCATTTATTTATTTAATTCATTCCCCTTTTCATGCGATATGCTGGTTTGTAAATTACTTGAAAACTAAGTTAGTTAGATTTCTTGGTGTTATGCATGAATCACTTAAAAAATTAGTATTATTATAGTTATTGTTATTATTATTATCAGTATCCTTGGAATGAGATAACTAACAATATTACTTCACATGGTATTGACAGAGTTTTGATATTTGAGTATACACGTCTCTGCCTCAATACATAACTGTATCTTACGAAATAGAAATTTTGTTTAATACTCGTAGGAATTAAGAGATCATCATATCAATAAATAATATATGTTGAAAACCGCAAATGTTTAATTCTAAGCAAGATATGGCAGATAATTTGAGTACTACCTCCGCCAAAATATAAAAATTAGAACTTAAAATAATATTTTGAAGTCATATTTGCTTAGCTACTTATTATAATTTGAGAAATGATATGGTAGTAGAGGTTGGGTTTTGGAATTGAACCTAATAAAGGGGTTGGAAAATAGTCAAATTAAGGAGACATGGTAAGTGTTACGTTATGTACTGACCCCATTGATCACACCTTTTCATCAGTCAAATTCTCATACCTACGTACCCATTAAAAATGGTATGTACTGCCCCATAATTTATTCGATTATCAAGATCTTGTGAGGAATTCTAACAAACATTCCTTGTTATTGCTAAATTTTAACGATAAATTTTGAGAAATTTACACCTAAAGTCTACCAAACGCTCAAAACGAGAAAAGGGACTAAATTATAAATATTTTCAAAACTAACTCACATTATTATACTAAATACGTAAAATTACCAAGATACTTTATTCCTTAACAAACTTTAAAATACATTCTGCTCCAACAAATTTCAAACTACTTCTATCACTACCGTCGGTATCGATCCGACCCCGGCAGCACCTCCGCTTGACTAGGTTGAAAAATTTTGACCGCAGTCTAATTTGTTTTAATGCCTCTCTCGTTTGTTTTGATCGATTTTCGACTGATAGTTGGAAAATTTTGACCCCAGTCGAAGACTTTCTACTAGAGTCTAACTACCATTTGACCATAGTCAAATAATTCGACTTGATCGAGCCATTAGTCGAAACTTTTCGACTAGTATTCGACTGAGATCGAACAACCATAATCAAACATGTTCTGTCATCTTCCCGATGCCGCCTCTTTCACTTTTAACTTTCAATTTGGTGGACAATTTTCGAATAGTGTCGAGTCAGAGGTAATTTTGAAAGTTCAAATTTTCATTAAATGATATGGTAATAAATGTGCTTTTTTTCAAATAATTTTTGTATTATCCTTTTTTTTATAACATGCTTTAAAAAAAAGGCAAAATTGATAATCTCCCAAAAATTTTACTCAAACACATATGTCCTTAGAACTAAGAATAGTTGTGGTGTTGAGGGACTACCGGTTGTTTTCAGTCGTTTATCAATAATGTCAAGATTATGTGCATTAAATACTATTATGGTAGACTCACACTAAAAAGAAAAAAGGGGGAAAAAAAAAAGTTCAAATGTGACGATCAAACATTACCAACGCCAACTGCCTTTCCTTTCGAAGCCAAAGGAAGTGAAGATAGAAACAAATTAAGAATATAAAGACACGAATAAAAAAAGTAAGAATAGGAAAAGAAACGAGGAAGAATGTGACAGTGTTCCTAACCTTACTGATTAGGCGTTGAAGGTTAGGGAAAGGTTTTCATATACAGTTTCGAGGTATGTTTGGTCACCAATAATTCTAATACATAACTTATTTTTGGATAAGTGGACCAATTGAATTGTTCATTGGGTTCCTTAAAAAAAAAAAAAAAAAAGAAAAGAATTGTTCATTGGGGTCCCAAGGATATTTACCACTTTTATGTCTCTAGGCCTGCATTTATATATACATATATATATATATATATATATATATATATATATATATATATATATTATATGTTTGCTACTGAAACAAGTGGAATTGATTAATTCATACAGTACTTGAAAACATGCTGAAAAGATATAATATCATATACATGTTATATATAATATTTGTTTTCGAGAAAAAACAAGATGTGAAGGACAAATGTTACATGCAGAAAAGTTGGTTTTTAAGTAAATTTACCCAATGATGTTTTTCTCATTTTGGTCTATTTAATTGTACAATCTCTAGGCCGAACAATAAAATTATCCAATTTTTCGTCATGGATTCCCGGCAAAAACGCCAAATTTCTTGTAGTTGTGAACTACAAGTAAGTGACTGAGCCAAAATTTAAGTTTCGTTGTTTGACCAAGACAGAGTCAATGTCCCCCATACTTCTCCTAACCCCAACGGCACAGCCCATTTATTTATTGGATTTGTTTTTCATTTGTCCTTTTCTTTTTTTTTTGGTTTTAAATTTGTTTTGTTCTGGGAAGTGGTTATATTGCATTTTGTATTATTGCTCCTTAAAAAGATAGCATCTTGATGATATTTAATTACTTGATCTTCACTTTAGATTTATAACATTGATATTAGATATCATGCAATCGAGCAAGTCCTTGATTTTGAGGCTCTATTACCACTTGTTTTTCCATCTCTAGGCAGGTTTGGATGGACATTAATTGATTTAAAGTTGTACACAATCAGTTAGGAAATTAATTCATAGCAAAATTACTCTACTACATATGATTTTGATGAAATATATTATGTGTGTGGACTTTTAAATTACTCCATGACGATTGAATATAATGCTCTAATTTCTTATTTTTTGCGTAGTGATGACTCAGAAATAATATTCTAATTTTGTTACGTTTTGGTATTGGTTAATTTTTTGCTCAACATGAATCCGTTTATATTTACTTCTATATTGGGATGAATTATTCAAAGGACCCATAATGTTTATATAGTCTTATAGGTATATTTCCTTTGGTCAACTCCTCTCCATTGATCTAGCTAGCATTGGATTTGTAGAAGCGTTGAATTATAGGAAAGTTTCTCATGGGATTACAAAAACTCAACTTTTTATTACTGATAAGTACTAAAATTTAAAGACATACATCACTCATGCATGCCTTGTCATAGCTGACACAAGTTTTAGTACTGAAGGCTATAGAAAGTGAGAATATTTGACTATGCCTTTTCCATTAAATGAAAAGGGTATTTATACATATTACAGAGGAGAAGATAAGAAGAAGATAATTCCTAATAGAAAACAAAATTCTTTAGAATATATTAATATAACTATTTAAATACATAATTACAAAAATAAATAAAATACAAACTTTGAATTATCTATCCAATAAAAAATACTTGTTCAATCCTTTTAAAAAAATAAAAAAAAAAAGAACTACTTGTTCAATCACAAATATTTATTGCATGGTATAGAACATGATGCACATGGTACTAAAAGTAAGAAATGATATCGTTAAAAAATGCTTTACCTTAGTCAAGAGCATGATGAAATTATGGGTATTCGTATCTCTTCATAACATTTTTTTATTTTTTTTCCTTATATTTTTGTGTTTTTTGTTGTAAACGTTTTTGCTCAATTTATAAATGTTAGGGGATGAAAAGTTTTATCGAACTTCCAGAACGAAAATAAGAGATGTAAAGTCGAGGCTAAATTAGGCTTCGTAATAATCAAATAAGTTAAAGAGAAAGTACCTAAGATATGTCTGAAACAATAGTTAACAAGTATTTACCTGAGGTGTCTTGATCCATATTCTAATCTTTAATGCTTTATTTGGAACTTAGATTTTGGCGAGGAAAAAATTTGTGAAGGAAAAAAGATAGGGAAAAAAAAAGAGAAAAAAAAAAAGAAAAAGGAAAATATTTTCTAAAAACTCTAAAATTTTCTTTTAGAATTTTATCTTCTTTTAGAGCCTTTATCTTTTTCAATGTATTTGTAAAAACTCTTTAAACTCATAACTTGTATTAAATTTAACTCATTTTTCCCCAAAAAAAAATATTCTCTTATTTTTTATGTGAATCCGGATTAAAAAAAAATAGAATCACTTAGAATTTGTTTTCTTTTCCTCTTAAAATCCAGATTGCAAACATGGCCTAATTTTCCAGGGGAAACAAAAATAGCTAATACATTTTCTTAATTGAAACGTTATATCTATTGTAATTTACTAATTTGATCTAATTTATTACATCATCCTTAGTAATGTTCATAATTTTCAATATTAGCATTTTTAATTTCTTCAGTACTGACATAAATTTTGCCAACTTTTGCAGAAGCGAGTAAGTTTCCTACCAATTGAAGAGGGAGAAATTCGTTTAGATGTAGAATCGTAATCATAGATCGCAGTCTATCAATTAATTTGTCGAAACTAAGCCTCCATCAGGCCAAGGCAGAAACCAAGTATAGCACCAGGGATTTTTCCTATTTGGTGTCCCTCTATTGTATATAAATTATATTTAAGGTGTTAGCCAATGGACATTATATTATATGTTTGGTTACTAAAAGATGGATTTAGTAACGCACTAAAATTGTGCATCTTACTGCATATACTCGACCATGTTTTAGGTCAAGTTTAAATCACACACTATCTGCATTCAAATATTTGAAATAGGTTAGGCAATCAGAGAAACATACCTAGCATATACATGTGTGAAATATTAAGGGCATGATTGGGTACATTTTCAATTTTTATAATTGAAACAAAAACAAAAACAAAAATTTTGTTTGTTTTTAAATTTTAAGTAGACAAAATTTACTTGGTAAGACACTAAATCACTTCTAATTTTAAAAAACATAAAGTAACTATAAAATATAAACATGCCCTGTAACAATAAAATTAGAAAAATACCATTTTAAATTTTTATTAACAAAAGTATCATATTTAAAACATATTTAGAACTATACCTATTTAAAGTACCACTTTTAAATTTTAAATTTTGTAAAACATCAATTTTGAAAGTTTATTTAAAAAAACCCCCACTTTAAAAGTTTATTTATAAAATACTACTTTCTGGGTTTACTTTTTGTTTAAAAAAATTGGAAGTAAAGAATTTGTAAATTTTTGTTTATTTAAATAGAAAACAAAAAATAAAAGTGTATCTAATTAGACTCTAAATTTATAGTTGAAAAATGAGATTCACTATTCAGAGATTCTCATGTAAATCTATTTCACCAAGTTAGATTAATGAATTACAACAATTGGACCACTTTTTAAGTACAGCTTCCATCCTACTTTAAAAATAAAATGCAAATATTGGATGGAGATTGAAGCCGATCTTTTATCTAAGTTTAACCAATTTCAAGTGAAAAATTCACTTTCTAATTTTATTTACATTAATGTATGTATTACTTTTACTAAATAAATCTATTTGTTTTTAGACTCTGTATTGTATCAGTTAAACATAATATTGTATGCTTATACTTTTATACTCTATTATTTAATACAACATCAAAAAATAGTAAAATACGAAAAGTATTATCTAATACGGAAAAACTAAATAAATAAAAAGACAAAAAATGATATATGTTACACTATATTAAGCAATTTTGAGTATTTATAAGAAATGGCTTTTTCAGATAATTTAAAAAATGGCCTTGTTTTACACCTATTTGATAAATGGCAGATTTTATAATTTTATTTTAATAAATGGCCTTTTTTAGTTGATATATTTTTTAGAAAGCAAATCAATTTTTTATAAAGTAAATCAATTTGTTAAAAAATTTATCAATTTTTCAAAAAATAAATCGATTTTTTAAAAAATAAATCAATTTTCAAAAAAATAGAGCAATATATTTTGATATACTAAATATGAAAAACGGTCATTTTCCAAATAATTTTCAAAATTCAGTGATTTTTAAACAATATTTGAAAACGGTTATTTTACAAACTCTGATCCAGAATTTGGCCATTTGGCTAAAAAATTCTTTTAACTTTAACATAGTATTGTAAAATACTTAATATCCTCAATATTTTTGTTCTTAATTTCTCTTTCATCACATTTTTTCTATTTTCTTTCTCTCACAATACTTTATCCCTTTCAAAAGTAGTATTTTCTAAATTTTTATGTTGAAAGTGGTATTTTTGTAAATACTTTTAAAAACTTGTAATTTTATAAGTGAGTTTTCTAAATAATTTTAGTAAGTGGTATTTTTCTAAATTAACTTTTAAAATTTACAATTTTCAAAATTAACCTTCTAATACAACATATTAATATAATACAAAATCAAATATAGTACTGTAATAATGCTACATAATACAACCCAATACAATACATGATAATAATATACAATACATACAGCACACAAAATATGGTACTCTATAATAAATCATCAAATTGGTAATAGTTTTCTCCTTTTTTTTCCTCTATTTAAATATAAATATATGAAAATAGGAATTTTATAATGGGCAGCAAAAAGAATTATAAAAAATTAAAGAATTGCATTTATTGGGGTCACTTTCAATCTTCCCGTCATTTTTTTTATTGGAGAACATACAATAATCAAAGGAAAATGCTGAGGGAGATTTGTTTGCACTCGACATATCACGACCTAAAGTGGGATTAATATAGTTTCTTTTGGAACAATAAACTAAGAGATACATGACTAATCAAAATTTGGACAATATACACTAACTAAACAGTTGGCTTTTATAAACTCGGTCAAGCTTGAGACACACCTTATTCATTCTATTGTCGTTGTACCCCTCGAATTTTTATCACTTTTTACCTAGTGTATAACTTGACTCTAACAAGGAAGTCATAATTCAATTAACTCTTTTATTGACTACTTACTACTAATACTAATTAGTCGTAAATAAATAAGGTGATGTTAAGTCTTTAAGTAAAAATTAATGATTTCCATATCTATGGGAGTGTATTACCAAACTATTAAGAATAAACTTTAGTCATTGTTAACAGCTTAAATAATTTGTCTTATGAATATAGTTTATTATTTATTTTACTCCATCCATATGTAAGATTTACCAAGTTGAACATGATCTACAATAACAAGTCAATTTTACCCGTTTAATTCCATTAATTAGTGTCTCATTCAAGTCTTTTTTCTTTTTTCTTTTCTTTCCGTTTTCTTCCTTTTTCTAATTTTAACTTAAGTTTAATTTTTTTTATAAAAAATTTAAATTTAATTTGAACCTATTATGCGCGCTTATTGTACAAAAGCTAAACTCCAAAAATTGGTAATACTTCTTACTAACAGGAATAAGTCATCTTGTTTTTTCCTTTAAAAAAAAAAAAAAAAAGGAATGTTAGTTTTTTTTTTCTTTTTTTTTAACATAAAAAAAACCTTTGTACTGTAGTGATATCAAATAAAACATTGTGTTTTTCTAGTTCTAGTAATAAAAAGTTTAGGTTACTAATTATACAAATAAAAACTTCAGATTTTAAAATCCTACTTAAATTAGGCCCAAAATAACTATATAATCAGAATATGGTGCAAGAACATAACATGATTAAGACACAACTTCATTTTTTAGCTATTTTATAGTTGTAAACTTTTTATTTTTAATTTTGTTCAACTAAAATGACATTATTTTCATCCCAATTTAGGCGTTTAGGAACAAGAATAGCCTTGCACAGTAGCGCACGATACTATACATCAAGGGAATTTAACTTATTTTGTTAGGTAATTTGATTAGATTTATAATCCAATAGTTTTATTTGATATTACTACAAGTTTATGATATTTTGTTTGCTAAAATTGGAAAAAAAAGGTAAGATTTCTTCGATTTAATCAGAAACTCAAGGGCTTTTTTTCTCTATAATTCAAAAACTTAGAGTTTTTTTCGATAATAACCTGTATGTGTATATATAGAGGAAAAAAATATAAAAACTGCAAATAAAATAAATAAGTCAAGGTTTTATTCTCTACTACTAAACAATCATATCAATTTAATTCCTAAATCTATATTTAATTATCTACTAAAGCTATCAATTGTAAATAGTTTACAAATGTGCAACTATTCAGCTCTTTCCTTAGTTCGTATATTAACTAGATGAACACCATAGATAAATTATTCTTATCAAACAACCTTAGCAAATACTCTAGAATGACCCAATAGAAGCCTTAAGCAAAGAAAGATAGATTGATCTAGGTCATAATCATACTAACACAAATTATTAACTTAGGTTATGTTCTTCACTATAGCAAATATATCGAACGATCATATCAATTATAGTTTCGCTATTAATGGATTCAAATATAACAAATATCTATTCAAACCCTATCACTATATTTTATTATATATCAATCATCTAAGTGGCCATCTCAAAGAAAAGATAAGAACAATCTAACATGGAAGAACATAAACAACCTTAAAGTAAATAATTGATATGATATATAAAATCTAAAACACTAAATAACAATTATGTGTAGGATTTTGAAATCACTCTTAACTTAGTCTAGGATATATCCTAACATATACACAAGAATAAAGAGAATGAACATCATGCTAGAGTAATAAAACAATTAAAAATGATGAAGGAAAGAAAGAAAAATGATGAGTGCGTTTGCAGTGGCTCCCAAGCTCTCCTCCTCCCTGTCTAAGTTTTTAGTGTGTTCTTGTGGCTCCTAGGTATCTAAAACTACTTCTCATCTACTAGAGTAATAAAACAGATAAAAACGACAAAGGAATAAAGAGAATGAATATCATGCTAGAGTAATAAAGCAGATAAAAACGATGAAGGAAAGAAAGAAAAATAATGAGTATAATTGTAGTGACTCCCAATCTCTCCTCCCTCTCTAAGTTTCTCGTGTGTTCTTGTGGCTCTTAGGTATCTAAGACAACTTCCCATCTATTGTAAAGGGTACTATATATAGGTAATTGAGTGTAGGAGATGTCTAGGTTAAATTCCGCTCGAATGAGGAGTATTGGGCCGTAAAAAATCAGGTAAGTCAGTGGAAATCTGCATCTCTAGTGCCGCGGTGCTAACTTTCTGGTTAAATTATTTTCTTCTCATATTTCATCCTACCTTCATCGTTTTTTCTTGTTCACGGCCTGATTCAACTCATTTTCATTGTTTACCTCTAAAACACCAATAAACATAATAACAACACAAATTAGACTTAGAATGATATAAAAATTAATGAAGTAGCAAAAAAAATAACTATCATTTAGATATATTAATAACACCTATCAAATACACCTACACTTAAATTTTGCTCGTCCTCAAATAAAGCTAAACTAAGACTAACCATCCTAGAACACATACACTTAAATTTTGCTCGTCCTCAAGTAAAGCTAAACTAAGACTAACCATCCTAGAATAACTCTACCTAAACCTAACCTTCCTAGCTTTTTAACTCAGATAATCATAGACAGTCATAACCTTAACTTTCAACTCTTACTAATTAGGCCTGCCATCATTCATAAGCTAATATACTTTTCTAATAGTTACATTCATGCATGCATGCATATAATAACCAAGAATCAAAAGTAAATAAGCTGTACAAAATCTTAGAAAATAACTCTCATAAATTTCATCTAAAATATCACCGAATTCCTAGTTAAAGAACTGTCATCATATACTTTCTCTTTGATATTATCTCCACTATACCTGAAGGTAATTCCCAAAATTATAATGTTTTCACAAGGTTGTAATGGGGCGAGTGGGTGACATGTTAAAGAAAAGAAAGAATAGGATGCATAAGGGATTTTATATATTTCATAGAGTAGAGACAACCATAGATCTTCAACAAGTACATTCTCCAAATTCTATGAAACACATAAAAACAAGGCTAAATTTCAACATGTTGGGTTTATTAATCATTCTAATCAACTTCCATAAATCCAAAGAAAAAATTGCTAAAAGAATTGAACATATAAGGAGATGAATGTTTCATATACTAAACACATATAGAGATGAACATTTCATTCTCTTTTTATTTTCTCTCTTTTTTTTCTTTCTTTTTTTCATTCTATTTTTTTTTCACGTCTCCTTTTTACTTAAAATATTGAGCACTTCTCCCAATCCTTTGAGCTTTCTTTTATTTGATAACTAAGATTTCCCCTTTACTTATCTTCTAAACCCAACCATATTCTTTTAAGCTCCTCCTAATATCCCTCATTCTACTCAACATATAGAACCAAGGATAAGGAAATAACGTTTAAGCCAGATGAAAGGTAATGCATGATTAACCAAAGAAAAAAGGTATATATGTAGGCTCAAATTGGCTAACTAGGGGGCTATCTTTAGACATCAAATCAAGAGAACTCGCTTATTTGGCTATAGTGCTCAAAACCTTAACGCCTTAATCATACTTCAGGTCATATACAATTGGTGGTCTGCCTCGACATAATTTCTAATCCTTATCATAGAAATTCGGGTGACATTCTAAACAAAATTACAAAAGTTACTAAGACATGTAGTACTCTACACTAATTAAATCTGGTTAATCATATACATCACAAGTATGACTATTTTCTAAATATATTAACTTTAGAATGACTTAAAGTTATCAACAATACTAATCTTTTATCAAGTTATAACTAATTAGTGATTCAAATTCATTAGAAAAGATGAAAGGTAAACCTAAGACTTACAACCTAACTGAAAACAAAACAAAAAATTAGGCCCTAAGAAACACACAAAAACCACTAAAAACGAAAAACCTAATAACCTAAGTCTTTCCTCTACACTTAAACCCTACATTGTCCTCAATGTAGCACTAAACTCTAATTAATGCAAGGAATAAGCAGGGCAAAAATAAAATACTAAATAACTAAAAAATAAAAACAAAACAAAATAAATAGATGTATAAGAAAGAGAAATACTAAGAGATAGAAAATGCAAATCTGTTTTGGTACTTTCCTCATTTCTCTGTATCGGGTTACCTCCCGTTAAGCGCTTGATTTTATGTTCTCAGCCTAACGTATCTCTACTTCAAATAGTTGCTGCCTCTCATACGTTGCATCACAAAATACAGTGAATGTGTCTTCATAATATATGCCCTCAAGCTTGGCGTGTTCTAACTTTGTATAGGCCTTTGCCTTAACTCAACTCTGTTGGTTGGCTTGGTATAAGAATTCCACCCCCAATGAGAACTCATGGACATTGATACACAGGGGTGATGGTTGGAGTAGGATGTAGTGATAAGTGTACAGTAATGGTGGGATACATACATCGATAATGGTGGGTGGTGGGATGCATGAATGGATAAGTATGGGTGGTGGGTGGCATGACTCGGTTAGTGGCAGTAGGTGGGATATTTCCACCATTGATAAGATGGTGGTAGTAGCTCTTCCATCCTTTAACCAGTCACACGTGTCTCTCTCTCTCTCCCCTCATCACTTTTAATGTCTGGTAGGTCGGTTTGAGGTATTTGAGATTCCTCCACTATTAATAAGAATTCGACAATGATGGAATTGATTTGCACTTCCCCCATCTGGTCATATAACTTTTCCTCCTCGTCACTCTCCCAATCATCCTCTAATTCCAACAAGTCTTGTATGGCATTAACATTATTCCAGCAAAGTACAACCTCTTCCTCATGGTGATAGACCTTCTTATGTTGAACATATTCTTCAAAGGTAGGGGAGGAATTTTATAGGTTTTCTATATTTTTTTCTAACATCTCCCTGCTACTTTGAAGGTTGTGGCGAAAGGTAAGAGTTTCATATTCAAATCTTGGCATGAAGTCTATCAGGTCATCCAACTTTTGCTCTCGTGTTTCCTCTTTCACTGTGTCACTCCTCACCATCACTGCGTTTATGGTCTCCTTGGGCATCTCCTCATGTGGTGGTAATGATATTGTGCAGGAGTGGTTAGCCTTCAGTTGCTCCATTGAGGCGGTGAGTTCGTAGTGTTTGTTTTTCAATTCCAAGGTTGATGCACTTGTTTCCTCTTCGAATTGAATTGTATTAGCAACCAACTCCTTAAGCATGTCTTCTGAAAACCTCTCTGAGTTTGGTGATATGGGTTGTTAGGGTGGCATTAGTTGATGGCTTGGAAGACATCGCTGTAGCTCATCACTCTAAAATTCGGACACATATTGGCAAGATGGCCAAACATGTGAAAATTCTTGCATGTCGTACTTCATTTTTGGATCGTTAAGTGGTGAACATCAGAGGTAAGTGTAGTTTTTGTTCAATCATGCCCATCCTCCCCTCCTTGCTTACCTTCACAAACAAATGATGTTGAGTGGAGTTATACCTCCACTAAATCTCTTCTAACAACGTCGTGTCTTATTGGGCATATATAAGAGGTACATGCAGATTAAACATCATTAGGTATCTCGAATTAGAAAGAAAAAACAAAATGAAAGAAATTAAAAGTAAAAAAGAAAAACTAAAAACATATAAAGAAAAATAAAAGGAAATAGAATTAATAGCAAATAAGTTAGAGGACGATTCCTCGGCAATGCCGCTAAAATTTGGTATGTCGTTAAATAGCTAAATTAATTATCCTTCTTATTTTTATCTAGCAAGGTCTAGGGAAATCTAGTAATTACCTAATATAATGACAAGTATGGTCGATCCCACGAAGAATTGGTCTAACTAAATTACTATTAATCCTAAGGTAAAAAGGGATTGTATATGTAACAAAATCAGAAAATTAATAAACTACAAATAAAATAAATAAGTTAAGGTTTTATTTTTCACCACTAAACAATTATATCAATTTAATTCCTAAATCTATATTCGATTATCTACTAAAGCTATCAATTGTAAATAGTTTACACACGTGCAACTATCTTGTTCTTTCCTTTAGTTTGTATATTAACTAGACGAACGCCACAGATAACTTCTTTTTATCAAATAACTTAAGCAAACACTCTAAAACTATCTAATAGAAGCCTTAAGTAAAGAAAGATAGATTAATCTAGGTCATAATCATGCTAACGTAGATTCTTAACCTAGGTTATATTCTTCACTATAGTAAATATATCGAACGATCATATCAACTATAGTTTCACTACCAACGGATTCAAATATAACATACGACTATTCAAACCCTAGCAGTATATTTCATTATTAATTATCTTAGTAGTTATCCCAAATAAAAGATAAGAACAATTCAACATGGAAGAAAATAAATAACCTTAAAGTAAATAATTGACATGATATATAGAATCTAAAAAGCTAAATAGCAATCATGTCTAGGGTTTTGAAATCACCCTTAAATTAGTCTAGGGCCTATTCTAGCACGTATACAAGAATAAAGAGAATAAACATCATGATAAAATAATAAAAACAAATAAAAATAATGAAAGAAAGAAAAAAAAAGATGATGAGTGCAGTTATTGCAACTCCCAAGCTCTCCTTCTCCCTCTCTAGGTTTCTAGTTTATTCTTGTGGCTCTTAGTTTCTAAGACTACTTCCCATCTACTGGAAAGGGCCTTATATATAGGCAATTGAGTGTAGAAAACTTCTAGAATAAGTCACACTCGAATTAGGTTTCTTGGACCGTAAAAAATTGGGTAAGTTAGTGGAAATCCGCGTCTCTAGCTCTGTGGTGCATGAATGCTGACGCCAGGGTACTAACTTTCTAGTTAAATTCATCCCACCTTTCCCGTTTTCACTCGATTTTTCTCGGCCCAATTTAGCTCCTTTTCATCATTTTGTCTCTAAAATACCATTAAACACAATAACAAGACAAATTAGCCTTAAATTGATATAAAACCTAATAAAGTGGCATGGAAAATAACTATTATATAGAAGAGCTCGACCTTTTTTTAAAGATCTTTTAACGGTAGTTTCGTTATATGCACCACTAAAAAGTGTAACTACCTTTTCTCGCTGGTTCGTCTATAACTACTGAGAAAGGCTTTTAAAAAATAAATAGTACCTTTCTCGGATTGTAGCAGAACCACTGAGAAAGCCTTATTTTGAATTGTTAGAACTGCCGTTAAAACCCTGCCATTAAATTGGCTTCTTTTTGTAATGCATTAATTTTGTTAGTCATTGTGAGATTCACTTAAGGAAGAATCAAGTACATCATATATGCACGAGTATATTGACATCCGACATCACTTTGAATAGGAAATAAATAATAAAGAAAATATATTACTTTTGAAGATTAGGACTACTGAGAATCCTGTAGATATGATGATTAAGGTAGTGACGACGACCGAGTTCAGCCATTATTTGGACTTGATCAACATCTATTTAATGGACCCATCAGGTGCATTCGGAGGAGTTTCTTAAATGGATAGAGGACACAGGAAACTAGGAAGTTTAGATAGAACTGGCTAACTCGCCAAGATGGAGATATTGTGGTATTTTGGCTCTTTAGCTTTTGTATTTACTTTTGCCCTACATCAATTGTAAGTGGTTAATTTGGGTTTACAACAGACTATAAATAAAGTTTATTGTAACTAGTTCAAATCATCCCAACATTTTCCAATAAGTAATGAATACCTTTATTTAAATAGTTATTTTTCCTAATTCTTGTTATTTGAAGTTAGTGAAGTTGTATTCTCTTTGCACCCTATTTTGTATTTTTCTCATTGCTTGATATATATCATTGCTTATTATCTATTTAAAAAGAGGTTAAATGTATATATTATATTGAACCAAGCACAAATTTTCTTCTCTAAAATTATAGGCTCTGTTTGTCACGATCGGAAATTCAAAACCGTGATTTTTAGTAATTTTAAGTGAAAATATAATTAAATATTGATTTTACAAAGTTCAAGAAAAGTCAAGTACAAGATAATTTTATTTTGGTCCTCAAATCATTATAAATTCTATAACTATTAAAACTCTTATTAGTTTTAATTACGTAAGAAAAATATCCATTAAAGTTTAAGAAAGCCTCTAATTAATTCATTCAGAAAATCATAAATTTTGGTAAACTGAGTTCAATTGAAATCTTTAATTCAATGTCCAAAACAGGTTACATAAAATCACTTATAGTTTCAAGTTCTCAAATTTATAACAAAACGAGCCTTATATATCTAATTAGTAAATTTACTAATCTTGGCTAGATAATTGAACAAGGAAAGAAAGTTAACAGAGTTTAGACATCCACCAGGAAATAGGAGTAGAAATGCAAGTACAAACTACGTAACTTGTCTAACCACTAGGATGACTACCTCAAAAGACAAATACCTAAAAGTGAGAGAGGTAAGGGGGAGGTGAGCATTCACATGCTTTGTAAAAATTCAATTACCTTTTTGAATTGATGCAATTTTACCAAACCTACATAGCTAATACCTTTTCCAAAATTAATTTATAAACCAAGTTTATAAAATAATTGATTTCTAGAATAATTACATATTCAAAACCAAAACTAGAAACATATGATTGTACATATCATATATCAACTAATGTAAATGAGTGAGCTCTCATCCTCCCATCACGGCCCTATAATAACCCCTACTAAAGATCCTAGCATCCTGACACTACCCGGAGGTATGTTAACTAAAAACTTATACTAGGTTTTAGATCTTGCACCTAGCACTGCAGTAACTCACCAGCAATCTAAAATACCATGATATAATAATGGAACTCAAGTGTGTAATCCTATGGTATGCACAATATATAATAGTTCACAATAGCCATGCATCCAAGAATTAATCAATCATGTTTTAAAATCCCCACTTAGCATTATTCTAGGATCTACCGTAAAATGGGCAGCACACCATTGTATTATCCCATAATCACAATTTAAAAATATGTATAAAAATTCACACAGTTCAATCCCAGTATAATCCAAATATGTTTCCGTAATTTATTAAACCATCTCGTAAACCACGAGTTTTTATAATCAATGATAATGCAATTATAAATCAAAACAGTTATAAAATAATGTAATTAAACCTCTACCTTGAGATGGTTACTATACCAAGCTAACGATGCTCAAAAAAACTCCCGTTGGTCACTTGGGTGCTAAGACGGTCGTTTCGGAATTCCTATAAGCTCACTTTGAAAAGTGACTTTTTCAACAGAGCCTCGAATCAGGAAATAAACCTCACTATTAAAGTCCTAGCACCAAAAATAGCTAGGTTAGACATATAATTTGTCAAATTTGGGTCCCGGGCCGAGACTCAGCCCATGACACACAAAATGAGACAAAATCTAAGGCGTTAGATTTCATTTTCTGTGTCCGTCACCAGATATAGTCAATATATATCTCATTTTTTATGATTTTACGAATATATCACAAATATGACAATATCAAGCCAAGTTAATAGTCGGATCAAAAAGTCTACCCCTAAAGTTGTTTTACCTTAAATTATTAATCATGGCAAAATTTATTCTCGGTAATTTCGAGAGTCAAGACCGGTACCTTGTGATTCTTTTCACCGAGACTAAGCTAACGACCCTGGCCTTGAGCCGTAAAGTCATTGGAATTAGCACCGATTACGAAAAATGTATTGTGGTTTCTTTTTGCTCTCGCTGGAGGTGGGCGGCTCCAATGGCCGCGAGACTTTAGCTAGCAGCTGGTGGAGATGCAACGTTTCAGATTTGGCCTGTAGTCGGCGTCGATAACAGCTGGAGGTTTCTCATCGAAGGGAGCTGCAAGCTTCCATTAATGAAGGCTTTGTTGTTTTTTTTTTCTTTTCGGGCTGGAGGAGGAAAGAAGGGGAGAAAGCAGGGAGAAAGAAAGAGAGAAAAGTGATTTTGACTTTTCAAAGTGGTGTAGGCCTCACCTAATAAAAAAACATATATATATATAATAAGAAAATAGGATTTCACACCCTTCCCTCCTTAAAAGAATTTTTTTCCGAAATTCAAGTACAAACTAGGAGTAAGAGGAGAATGCTATATAGCCATTGGAAGGAAAGTGAATACTTGATCAAATAATTAATGAGTATTAGAACAAACACTAGTTTAATTAAGAAGTATGAAACATGTACCTCTTACCTAGCGTTAAAGCCCGGCCAATACATCGATGCAACACAATAACATGAATTTAGAGTTTGCACAAAGAGATGTGGAGTCATAAGATAGCTCACTAGTAGGTATAAGGAGCTCAACACAAGGAGTTGGAAGCGATAACCTTAAGTCAGGAAATAGTCGTAGAGGTAGTAATGAGAATCAAAGCTAGAAGTCAGAAATACAAGACTCTATAATATGAGTACTAATTATTAGGCACCAAACTATAGTAGCAGATCAAATGTCAAATACATACGATACCGTCCTCCTGATCATACCAGATCAATAACACACTAGGACAATCCTATTTGTCTATAGCTAGAACCCAGTTCTAAATAATCATTGAGTCTAAATACTCTAACAAGATCCTCTCCAACACAAGATTGCACTCAACAGGGTTCCAAATAGAAATTAATACCCTTCTGTTATACCACACAAGATAGACAAGTTCAGAAGTTAGAAATAATAATAAGGATACAATGACATAAGTTGTTTACCATTCCTTATAATGAGTGAGAAATAACCATGTACACAAAACAATTCTAATCAAGAATAAGACTAGAAATACTATGAATGAAAATCTCTAATAGAGGAACTCATAAACATATTGAACACAAAACGCCAACCATTGCATTCCTAGGCATTGGAATGTAAATATCTACATAGAAAGTAAAACTCAATGACTTTCCAAGTCTTTTACCCAAGGTAGTATCATAGGATATTAACTCATACCACAATTAAATGTAGAGACTCTCTAAGTCTCTTTGCTAATATAGAAATATATAGTTGCAAGTCATACAAATTAATAAACCCAAAGACTCTCAAGGTCTTTGATATAAGGAGAAGTCATACCCAATATGTAAGTAAAATTGATAACAGTACCATAATGCACCAGAAACAAGGTTTCTAAAGAATAGGTTATCTCCCCGGTTCATATAACCTTATTTCATTTTTAAATTGAAAATAGTTTAAAATATGTTTTGAAAATATACAACACAAAAATTAAGGGCTTACAAGAATACTACGCTAGTTCACAATAAGATTTCATCTTGGCCATAGATAAACCAAACCTGAACTTTAAGTATTCTTTTAGAAAATGTAATAACAAGAGTTTACTACCATGATACTTGGATCCAATTCAAATCAAGTAGTGAGTTATAGATTGAACTCAATACAAGCGAACTCAATAAAGATCCGAATCCACAACAGATTATAACTCTAAAATTTCCAAATATCAATATAAGCAAAGTACCTCAAGTAGTACTCATTCATTAACACCAAGAGAGAATGCATCGACAAGATTAAACCTTGTCATCATTAGTCAACCAATTAGACATCTAATACACCAATTCTACTTACTAGGCTAAGTAAGTAGGATAATAAGAAGTTTCTCGCTTGATTTATAGTTCGCTAACTAAATTATCAAGTACTTAAAACATGTCAGTTTTCCTTTCAAAATATAGTTAAGCATAATAGAATTTTTTTCTTAAAATCCCAAAATTTTTCCAAAGTTTTCAAATACGTCTCTCTAAGTGATTCAAAAACACATATTTTTAACTGGCAAATTACATATGTAAACACGTTTTCATAGTGCTTTATTTATGAAAAACTCTAGGTAAGACAAGCTTTAGTGAAGTTTTCTTTGTGTTTTATAACTTTGAAGTCACCGCACTCTAGCCAGTTTATTAAAAACAGTTTTGAAAGACATTTTAAACATAAGGAGAACCTATAAAGCATTTTGGAAAAATATTATAGTTAAACTTTTCATCTAAGTAGGCAAATGAAATTATCTTTTCTTTTTTTTAACTTTGCTCAACTTGTTAAGCATTTTCATAGAAAACAATCTTTTTGTATAGCCAACTAATTTAAAATATGCATAAACTCCATGAATTTTTAAAGCTCAAATTTATGTTTTCAAAGAAAATGCCACACATTAATATGTACACTCAAAATCTACGAAATATCAAATCCGAGTATATCAACATATAGCCCTTATTCCTTTGAAAATCTAAGTTCTATGAATTAAAAAGTTTGAATCAAATTTCAAAGAAAATGCCATATACCACCTAAGTCTTCTCAAGGCTTAGGTACCCAAAACTAAAATATTTTTATTCAAAAATCTCAAAGGAAATGTCATGCCAAGTTTTGTTGGAATGTGCAATTATAAATTCACATACTCTTGTGCAAGTGCACATAGTCACAAGTAATATAGATATGGAAGTAAAATGAGTGTCGAACCCATAGAGATTGATTTCTAATTCAATACTAAGTATCAAAATTATATCAGTCCTAACTTTATCCAAACAACAAAAATATAGATTTTTGAGAAATAAATTAAATAAAACTAAACTATCATATAAAATAAATGAAAGAGCAATAAGAAAAATATCTAGGTTTACGAATTTCCCAACTTTCCTTTAAACACACAATCTCCCAATTTCCCTCTTACATTAAATAATCCAGTAGAGTTATCAACCAAAAATTCAAATGTATTCACAAACTCCTTTCCAAGACATAAGTGAAAACACCTAGATAAGCTAATATGTTACTCCTAATATAAATTGACTAGATTCATTAAGTTTTGTTATTCTTACACAAAGGTTGCACAAGTCACATAGGTATATTTCTATCCTATGCAAACTCACCTCACATTAGGTGATCTTATATTATTCTACCTATGTCCAAACCTAAATTCTCCTTCCCAAGTTCATAAAGGTTTTACTCAATAATCTATTTAGTGATTAATTAAATAGAAGCAATAAGCATAAGGTAAAATAAATAACTCAATAATAGATTAGATTAATGAAAGAGGAGAGAAATAAACAAACAATAGATACTAAGTTGGTTCACATAGTAAAACTAGACAAAGAAAAATTTAGTTCATATAAATTGAGAACAATAACATTATAATCCAATGAACTCAAGAAATACAAAATCAAAGAGAGAAAAATTAAAGAATTCCCCCTTAGAAAAGCTTGAAAATGTCCATGGAGGTAGTCAAGCTCCTCCTCCAAGGTTGGTTCATGCTCTCTTGAATCCTCACTTTAGGATTTGCACTCAACTATATTAATCTCTAAATATGGAAAATATAAAGAAAAACTCACAAGAAAATGAAGAAAAGGTGGTATGAACAAAGAATGGTGTTGACGTTATGGAAGAAATCAAGAAATGAAGGCTTGGAGCTTGAAATCATCTTCTTCTTCCTCTTCTTCTTCTCCTTCCATGGTTGCCTCCCTCCTCTCTCTCTCTCTATCCCAACATACGTTTTTCAATCCTAAAGATAGGGTTTTAAAGATGTGGCTCGTGCAAACCTAAGACAGGCCGAATCCGGACCTTTGGATCGTCAAAAAGTTGATCTCGGCCGTCAATTATTGACCCAATATGCAGGAGTTGGCGCCGCGGTGCCATTTTTGGCACTGCCCCAAAATTTCCTGAGAGTTGGTGCTACGGCACCACTTTTGGCACTGCAGCGCCACTTTTCTGCTGGTTTGGCAACTCAGCTTCGTGGGTGCGCTATTTCTTCGTTTGAGCTCTGATTTACCTTATTTTCATTACGTTACGACCATATCGGATTCAACTTCAAATCTAATGGTTTAAAAGACTCATTTGTATGGCACAAATTCACCTTAATTCATATCAAATACTCTTGTTTTATTCTCGTGTATACACAAATACATAAAATATCAAAACAACAAGAAAAACACTTAAAATAACTTAATATAAACAAGAACATAGTAAAACTTAAGGTAAATTAGTACTAGATAACTCTAATTTTATAGAGTTAACACACCTTCAAACGTAAGATTTTGCTAGTCCTCGAGCAAAAAAAAAAAATACATAAAAACACACAAGCGGTAATGTACTGACACTGATAATTTCTAATTAGTTCCTCAATATTCACATAATAACATAACTTAAAGAAAAGTGCAAATATTGGCTAGGTATTAAGAATAACTCAAGAGCATGTCCCATCTAAGATCGAATTTCATGTTTATGTAAGTGTAAATGCCTTTCTCCTATTATTGTGTGAAATCCAGATAAGTTTATACAAACATATATTAAGCACAAAATCTCAAAGGAAATAATCAAGTTCCATAAGTTTGCTTTTCAAATCAGTCTCCACTAATATAGATAAACACAACACCAAGGATCAAAAAGTTTTCATTAAGGTTGTAATATAGACTTAGGTGAAGGTATGATATTTCGGATAAAGTAAGCTCAAATCACCCTTAAGCACATTAACTCTAGGACTCATGTAGAGCTATTCTTTCACACACCAAGTAACACGCCAGTAAAATTAAATTTTTTTTTTTCATCAACATATAGTCATACACTTATTCTTTTTTTTTTTTTGGTTGAGTTGCACACCCTCAAACTTATTTCTTTCTTTCATGAACAAGTGGCTCTCTCTCCCTTTTTTTTTTGTTTTTTTTTTTATTTTTACAATCTCACTCCACCCATCGTCGCATAACATAGCATAGCTCAAAATAATTCAATAAAAAAAATTAATATGCTCAAAGGGTAAAGGTTGAATGATATTATTTTAGGCTAGGCTAATGTCTGTGTGGTTGAAAAAAAAAAAGGCTTTACAAGGCTCAAAATAAGCTTACTAGGGATAAAATGTATCATGGTTAGCTTAAAAGACTCAAACGATCCAAAGATTGCTTAAATCCTTTCCTTTGTGAAATGCTATCTAGGGATTCGCCTCAATAGATTATCAAGCAAATTCTAGCACTTGTGAGATAACAAAATATCATATTGACATAACATTCACTAGATTCGCACACGAATAAAAGATCAAGGCATTGTGCTTGATATAGACTTGCACAATCAAAATAGAACTAATACAAGAATTATCCATAAAATTAAGCCAGTATCTACATTTTTCAAAAAGTTATGCACCAATTCACCAAAAATTCTTATCATTGGAACTAGATAATTACCAAAGAAAGCACAAAATACCTCTGCTTATTCAAACACACAATGACACAGTAAGGAAAATAAACGCACAACAACAAACAGACTAACGAAAGCACAATCCAACAAGGTTTACTCTCTCTCCCAAACTTAGCATGAAAAATATTGAAAAATTAAAGAACAAAAAAATGAGTTTAGGGATACTCCTCTCGTTAGTACATAGCCATGAAGCTTGATCTCCTTGAAGTGGCACTAACTCCTTGGATTGCTTAACACATCAAAATGAAAGAAATATTAGGGTTGTCTCCTAAGAAACGCTTGAATTAAAGTCTTCGGCTTGACTTTTTGCTTGTGGCTTATCCACAAGTTGAGACCAAATGAGGTCTACCCTTTGTATCATCAATTGACTATCCCAATGCATAGATGTGGTCTTTCGAGCTCCTAGCTTTAATGCAACATTTTATATCTATAATTATGAGAGAAGAAATGGTGAGAATGAGTCACCAATAGTCCACTTATTAGAAATTATTGATTTAGTAGTTGTGGACAAGAAAATTCCTCTCCAAGGTCTTCAATTTGAAGCTTTCTTATCAACGGTGGCCTTGAAATTGGAATTTCTTCACAGGATGCCATGTTGATATTCATATGTTACTCCATATAACTTTGCATAGTGGTGTTTCTCCTATCTCCCTCCTTTTCTTAAAGCTCAAATATCGACTCACCATCATATAGACCACTACAAGTTGTAGCGGTACAATATTTCTCCTCTAGAGTCGAGTCGGTATTACTACGAAAGGTGCCTTCAGGATGGTTGATGATTATAGCAAGATAGCCCACTTGATATTCAAGATTTCAGATTGAGGCATCTTACTCTTGGAAGGAAAGTATCCATTCTTTGCAATCGTTGCATCATCATGTCTTCCAAGGATAGCTTTTCCTTTTGCTTTGAGAGGTATACATCCATTCTTCTTATGTAATGCTCAAGTACCTCCTCTAACGGTAGCTTGTCTTCTTGTATAGGTGGTTAGTGATAAAACTCTAACGTGAACATAGGCTCGTTGTGGAAATGCGGTAACGGTTCTTGATTGTTGCTCCAGGAGATGTTAGGATACTCCTCCCAACTTGGATTGTAGAAATTTGAGTACAGGAAACTTTGTTTCGTATGGCCATTTGCAACAAAGTACACTAGTTACAAGTTGATTGGGCATCTCTCCCTTGGATGGCTTCCTCCACATAATTGGCAATTCACAAAGAGTCTTTTGGAAGCTTGTGCACATAAGACATCAAGTCTCTTAGTCAATTCACTCACTTGAGCGGTCAACTTCATAATTTCTAATTTTTTATTCAATTCGCTCAATTGAGTGTTCAAAACTATAAGAGATTCGTGCCATTGTTGATCAGTGTCCATCATGTCTCCACCTCCATAATAACTATAATATGCCATCGAAAAGTACCTAAAATAAAAATTAAATAAATAAATGAAAATTTTGAATTAAAGCTAAAATTGATTGGTATTAATATTAACACAAATTAGTATTTCAATCCCTGGCAACGGCGCCAAAAACTTATTGATTGGAATGTGTACCTATAAATTCACACACTCCCGCACAAGTGCACACAGTCACAAGTAATATAGATATGGAAGTAAAAAGAGTACCTAACCCACAGAGATTGATTTCTAATTCAATGCTAAGTATCAAAATTATCTCAACTCTAACTTTATCTAAACAACCGAAATATTAATTTTAAAGAAATAAAACAAAGCAACTAAACTAGCATGCAAAATGAATAAAAGTAAGAACTAAGTACTCCCGTGCAAGAACACACGGTCACAAGTAATATAGATATGGAAGTAAAATAAATGTCGAACCTACGGAGATTGATTTCTAATTCAATACTAAGTATCAAAATTATCTCAACCCTAACTTTATCCAAACAACTGAAATATTGATTTTAAATAAATAAATCAAAGCAATAAACTAGCATGCAAAATGAATGAAAGCAAATACTAAGAAAAATATCTAAATTTACTAATTCCTCAACCATAGTTTAAACACACAATCTCCCAATTTTCCTCGTATATTAATTAATCCACTAGAGTTGTCAACTGAGAATTCAAATATATTCATAAACTCATTTCCAAGACATAAGTAAAAATGCCTAGACAAGATAATATGTTACTCTTAACATAAATTGACTAGATTCATTAAGTTTAGTAATTCACAAAGAGGTTGCACAAGTCACATAAGTATATTCCTATCCGATGCAAACTTACCCTAAACTAGGTAATCTTATGTTGTTTTACCTAAGTCCAAACCTAAATTTCCCTTCCCAAGTTCATAAAGGTTTCACTCAACAATCTATTTAGTGATCAATTAAATAGAAGCAATAAGTATAAGATAAAACAAATAACTCAATAATAGATTTAATTAATGAAAGAGGAGATAAATAAACAAACAATAGACACTAGGTTGGTTCACATAGTAAAATTAGACAAAGAAAGATTTAGTTCATAATATAAATTGAGAACAATAACATTATAATCCAATGAATTCAAGAAATACAAAATCAAAGAGAGAAAAATTAAAGAATTCCCCCTTAGAAAAGTTTGAAGGTGTTCATGGAGGTTGTCAAGCTCCTCCTCTAAGGTTGGCTCTTACTCTCTTGAATCCTCCCTCAAGGATTTGCTCTCAACTATACTACTCTCTAAATATGGAAAATATAAAGAAAAACTCACAAGAAAATGAAGAAAAGATGGTATGAATAAAAAATGGTGTTGATGTTATAGAGGAAATCAAGAAACGGAGGCTTGGAGCTTGAAATCATCTTCTTCTTCCACTTCTTTTTCTCCTTCTATGGCTGCCTCCCTCCTCTCTCTCTCTCTATCCCAACATATCTTTATCAACCCTAAAGATAGAATATTAAAAAGATAGCTCGTGTAAACCTAAAGCAGGCCGAATCTGGACTTTTGGATCGTCAAAAATTTCATCTCGGCCGTCAATTATTAACCCAAGACGCAGAAGGTAGTTCCATGGTGGCATTTTTGGCACTGCGACACCAAAACTTCCCGAGAGTTGGCACTACGGTGACTCTTTTGGCGCTGCGGCGCTACTTTTTCGCTGGTTTGGGGCCTCGGCTTCCCGGATGCCCCATTTCTTTGTTTGAGCTCCGATTTGTCTCATTTTCATTGCATTACGACCGTATCGGATTCAATTTCAATTCTAATAGTTTAAAACACTACAAGAAGAAAGGCCTTTCACGGCACTTCATAAGTGCCTTAAAAGACCTATTACGACGCCTATAAAAATGCCGTATATCTGGGTGCCGTAGTAGGTTCAGGATACCACGGCGCTTTATAAGTGCCGTGATAGGGCTACCACGGCGCTTATTAGGCGCCTTGGTATTAGCTTACCCAGGTACTCTACCAAGGTGCTTTATAAGCGCCTTGGTATTCTTTTGAACTTTTTTTTTTTTTTTTTTGGTTAACATGCTCTATAAGAGCATGGTATACCATTTCTACGAGTATTTTTAATATATTTGTGTATACCCTTAGATTTTTGTAAATATAATCCAAATCCATGGCATACACCAAATATTCCACATAAATTAATAGAATGAAAATTTAAATTTACATACAACAGTAACTAAAAATTACTAACTTCCACAAAAAAAAAAAAAATAACTTAACAATATAATCATAGTCCATAATCTAAAGTAAGTAGCTAAATGAGTAAATTAAAATAATATAACTACGTAACATAATAATTTGCTCATGATCATATCCACATATAGTCTAAAAAGTGAGTATATACATTGATTTTCTAAGATAAACTAACATGATCATCTAGTACTACATAATTTAAATGAAAACAACGTAGCAATCTAGCTCAAATGAGAATTTGTGCATTACAATTCTAACATCAGAATAGAGAAACACTTCCAACAAAATCCTAAGTTTTACAAGAAAAAAGTATAACCTCCTGCTTCTGCTCTGACTGTAACTTTGGCTCCTACTATGGCTACGGCTGTAACTCCTACCCCAAGAATGAGATCGACCATGACTAGCGCTAGAGCTCTTAGACGAGTGCCTTTTTGAATCATACTTCTCAACCTATTGAAAAAAAAAATGGAATAAGCAAACTTAGGTAGAAAGAGAAACAGAGAACCACCTTTCACCAAAGTAATAACAATAATACACCTAAAAAGGAAAAAAACAATGGTCCATACACGAACATACGCCCTAGAAAATGCATTTCAGAACTCAGAGCCATCAAGCTTTTTTATCTAGAGAGATGATATCAAAAAAAGAAATTTGCGATTCACACATAAGATTCTCATCACAAATATAAGATACATTAGTTAAGGAACATTAATTAAACTACTAAAAACCCATGAATTTAATGGAGAATTTGATTTCTCAAGCCGAAAAGAGAATAGTGACTCACTGCTACTTCATGTCATCAGAATTAGTGTAGTCCACAGTTCCTGTTGTGCCTATATAGAACCGCCCAAAAAAATCAAACGAACAGAAGAAAAAAAAAAAAAAAAAAGAGAGAGACAAGAATTGAACTTAAAACAGTTTTCTCACACCTAAGATCGTAAAAACCAGTTATTGATGGGTGCAATAAGACAAATGGTAAAAGCTCATCATGCTCGTAAAAAAAAATTATGTTTTCTGCAGTCCAATATACTCCCAATTTTGATAATACTCTTCAGAAAATTTTGATAACACTCTTCAAAAATTATACTCCCAATTTAACAAAGTCAAGGTAACAAATAAATTGAGCTCATAAAGAACATTTCTTTTCCAAGTCAAAATGGTCTTACTGCATTTCACAAACTATATTTCTTTTTTCAGAAAAACCGTGTTGTGTCCTCCATACAACAAAAGAATAAAAACTATATCCCTTGATGATTATAAACATGAATAATAGAGTATAGACGTATCTATTTTTATCTCTCTCACGAATACAAAAATTAAATAGAACAAGAAAAAGGAGAAAAAAGTTATTAAGATAGGAGTTATTAGTTGATAATATAAGGGAGACCCATATATAACTTGATCCATTTAAACAATTCACTCATAAATTACCAACAATGAAAAACGTGTTTTCATTCATCTGATAGACACAAGACTGCAACACAAATCAACCAACATTCATAAGCATAATTAGTTAATTACCTTGGCCTAGCTTAAATATGAAAGAGTCAAACATGCCAAGATGTCTTTACTAACACAAGTAAAAGAAGCAAATTTCTCAAAATAACTAACATGTCAAGACATTTTTCAAGGAAATATGCTCGAGAAGAAAAGTTTATCTTGTCAATAGAAATATGCTATCTGCAAACAATACTAGCAATACCAATATCACCTCTGGAAGAGAACTTTATACTTCACTTGGTTACATATATCACAACTGCAACAATCCATTTGTACATTCTCAGTTAGTATGCAAAAATTTAAGAAAAAAACGAAAGGAACTCTTCATTGTGAGAAAGAATACACTACCAGTATCACCACTTGCGCTAAGATCCTTGCAAATCCTAGCAAACTCACTGATGACATTCTAACAATGACCTGGGATCCTGTTTTTAGAATTTCAAATGCTCTCTATCGATGTACATTAACTTCATCTCAAAATTAGTAATATTATCGTGATCTTCATTCAGCAAAGAATTTAAAACAAGCAATTGGGCATTCTATATAAATATTTAGTACTTTTATATCAAATAATTCATAAGCTAAACCATATATATCTAACACAACAAGAAGCAAAAGATAATACTAGCATAATAAAATCAGTTTCCAAAAACTAATCACGGACAAAATTCTTCGAGTTCTACTTTTCTTTTCAACAGAGATTGTTACTACGTAATGGACATTTCATTTAATCCTAATTTTCCTCCATTTCGCAGCACTTTATAGAAAAAAAAAATAAGTAATTAGCAAACCCATGAACCAAATTACGAATTAAAAACAAAAACCCAACAAAATTTTAAAAAATCACATCAAAAGTTCAAAACAGAAGAAACCCAGAAACGAAACGGTGAATTTTAGTTTGAATATTTTACTGGGGCTTTCGAGATGATAGAGTCGGAGGCGTCATCGGTCTTGATAGTGACCGTGTCATTGTTACCTGCGTAGCTGATCATCTTGCCCTTTATCACCACTAGGGTCAAATATGGTTTCGAAAAACAAAGTCTTCAGCAGAAACAAAAAACAAAAATCATCAAAACGAAATGAATCAGAGAATACAGACCTCAGCAAATAGGTAATCAAGAACAGTGGAGAGGGAGACCGGAGCACCGACATCGTCTTGTTGTAGCAAACAGAGAGAATGACGGCCTTCGTGAAGGAGGATGGGGACACGGCTGCAGCTAATATGGGAGAACCACACTTGTGCTAGGTCATTTTTGGGCCCTTATATAAAGGGATCCCATCTCGGCACCTTTAAGGCACCGAATAAACTCTATCACGGCACCTAAAAGATGCCGTGATACCCTCCTATAACGGCGCCCTATGGGCGCCATTAAAATGTGAATGTACCACGGCGCCCTTAGGGAGCCGTGGTACTTGATTTTGTTACACGGTGCCTTCTAGGCGCCATTGTACATACTAGGCCTACCACGGCGCGTCCATACAGACACCGTGGTAGGAACTTTTTTTAGTAGTGAAAGACCCATTTGTGTGGCACTAATTCATCTTAATTCATATCAAATACCCTTATTTTATTATCATACATACACAAATACACAAAATATCGAAACAACAAGAAAAATACTTGAAACAACTTGATATAAATAAGAACATAACAAAACTTAAGGCAAATTAATACAAGATAACTCCAATTTTATAGAGTTAACACCAAGCTTCCAACACTAAGAGCCCTAAACACTTAGAAATCAAGTTAAACCTAGTTACACAAGTGCCTAATTTTCTAATTGAGGTAGATAAGACAAGGTCAACTCAACTTGGCTTAACTCAAGATCGAGATTTATTAAGGATTCAACAATCTAATGGTCACCAAAATCATGTATACCTCAATAAAATAAGCCACATATAAAATAAAAGCTTGGAAACATAAACATATCTAAATAACAAGGCATATTAAGCCATAATAACGACAAAGTTTTACAAAACTTCCAACTGAAATTCAAAATCTAAAGTTTTTCCATCCGCACAAGATTCCAAACTGAATACCATAACCAAGTTTTACTTAGCAAAATTTTTATAATAAGATATTATAAATACGGCATCTTTGATACACACATAATTCTTCCAAAAATTTATACTTATACTGCATTAATTACGTACCAAAGGTTTTCAAAGAAATCAAACTTATTTCTCAAAGCTACCATATAAATTTTTAGTTCCAAGTTAACTTGTAAATAAATATATGAAAATATATTTTAGCTTCTAAGTCAAATACCAAGAATATCTACTACATTCAAAACTAGAAAGATACTTGAAACTTTAAGTTTATAAAAATTTCCTCGGTCTAAAGAATTCTCCAACAAGCACTAACAAATGTAGATTAGGATTAATTTAGTACCATAACTCAATTTTGTATAAACTAAGGTTCAAACTTTATAATAGTATAGTCTTACAAATTCCAATTTCAAATAGCCCAGAAGTTTTTGAAACTATACATCCATTGAAAAGTGAACTACTTTTACCTAAGCAATACTTAAATTTAAAATATCCATGGTTCTTAAGAAAATGAAGGCATACAATTTGCCAAATACAACAGCCCACTTTGTTTCAAACCATATTAATCAATTTGGAAATCTAAAACTCACCTAAACTTTGTAAGAAAGTTCTAAGTCTGATTAAATTACAAATAATCAAATAGTTTCTCACCCAAAAATTACAAGGCCGATTCTTATATATTTAGAGAGAAAAAGTAAAGACCGAATGAAAACCACATCTAAACACACAAATCCATTCTTTAATCAATAAAAATTTTTTCAATCCATTAATCGTGAAAAATAAATTTCCAATTCCAAAAGTTTCACTTAGAAAAGATAAGTAAACTTAGCTGCGCAGCTATCAAGTGAGCAAAACAAATTATCACAAGTAAACAACTTACAAGAAAACATAATTATAATCTATTAATTCAAACAAAACCAAATAACCCAAGAATCTCAGATAAAATTAAACCTGTTATTCTACCAATGTTCAACTAATGTCAAGTCAAACTTGGTGGAATTAGTACAATGCGACATTTAAGTAAACTCAATATATTATACTAATTTATTAATTAATGAGTCACGTATCATGCAAAAGTATCATCAATTCGAATACTTTAATATGAACATAAATTACCAATAACTCGAACCGAGAAATTAAAAGTATACGAAAATCAAGAGAGTTAAATCACATAAAAGGAGGCAAAATCTGAGCAATCAAATTTCATTTTCTGTGCTAGTCACCAAACATAGTCAATAAATATCTCATTTTTCATGTTTTCACAAGTATATCACAAATATGGCAATATCAAGCCAAGTTAATGGTCGGATCAAAAAGTCCACTCCTAAAGTTTAACACCTTAAAATATCAATATGGCAAAATTTAATTCGGACAATTTCGAGAGTCAAGACTAGTATGTTGTGATTCCTCTTGTCGAGACGAAACTAACGAGCCCGGCCTTGAGTTGTAAAGTAGCCAGAATCAGCACCGGTAACGGAAAATGTATTGTGGCTTCTTTTTGCTCTCGCTGGCAGTAGGCAGCTCTGGCGGCTGCGAGACTTCAACTGGCAGCTCGTGGTCATGCGGCGCTTCAGATCTGGCCCCTGGCAGACGTCGATAATGGCTGGAGGTGTCTCGTTGAAGGGAGCTGCAAGCTTCCATTAATGGAGGCTTTGTTGTTTTTTTTCCCTCTTTTTGGGCTAGGTGAGGAAAGAACCAGAGAAAGGAGTGAGGAAGAAAAAGAGAGAAAAGTGATTTTAACTTTTCAAAGTGAGTGTGGGCCCCACCTAATAAAAAAACAAATATATATATAAAATAAAAAAAGGGATTTGACACTGTTGAAGTCCATTTCTTTAGCTAAAAAAAAAAGTGTTAAATCCACTTTCATGTTTTAGTACTTGATATATAAACTCTCTGAAACTCAACAAAAATGTTTCACACATTTTAATATTAATATAAAATATAATGAAGTTACATATCAAGTAGTACATGTTTCACATTTTATTATGAATACAAAATATAATGAAATCAACATGTCAAATAGTACATAGTAAGACAAGAAAGTGAAGAAGAGAGTTTGTATAACACTAACATAAATTTACAACATTCCCATGCTAAACAGAAAAATGGTACCCAAAAAAAATGGAGAAAAAGGAAAAAAAAAAAAAAATGAGAACAAGAAAATGAAAGAATTTCTCATACGAACGTACTCCAAATTATAACCTCTGTTATACCAGATTTTATCATTCTATAAATAATATGGGAATCTTTCTTATCGAGGTAGCAAGCGTTAGCACACAAGGGTATATATATGATTAAAAAACATGCTTATGAATTACAACTATTACTTCACCGAGGCTATTCCTGTAGAAGGTTTCCCTGAGAATCATACATAATTTTCCCGGAAAATTCAAGCGGACGACAACGTTCTCCCCTCATGATCGTCTTCCTCCAAACCTCTTCATCGTCACTACTACTTTCAGTATGATCATCTTCTTCGTGATCGTCCGCCTGCACCTTCCTCCATGAGATAATCCTCGCCATTGAAAAAGCTTTGGTACTATTCAACCTCGAAACGAATTTTCCGTCGTCCTCACTCGATTGTCGCCGGGCAGTACTTACAGTAATTTGATCTTTCTTCACAATTTTCTTGTGTGACTTATTGCTTTTGTTAGAAGCACATAAAAACGCTATTAAAGAAAATATCGAGAGGGTTACTACTAGTGCGGAGAAAAGAGAAATGGCTGTGCATGAAAACGGAAGATGACTATGCTTATCAATGGTGTAGCGAATTAGATATGCCCTTGCCATTGCTGTGACAAATCTTTTGCTGTTGAGGATATGAATTGACGAGAGTTAGAGAAGAGACACGATAAAGCCAGAGCGATAGTATTAGAAGTTTAATTAAGCTTTCTTAAGCTATATACAATATATAGTAGTGGATTATGAAAGAAACAAAAGATATTACACTCATAGACCCGTATTTTATGTTAAAATAAAGAAAGACACGCCTCAACTAAAAATAATTATAATTATATCTCTGAGAATTGTGAAAATGCTAAATGGAAAACCAACCAAATTTCATGGTTCTTCTTTATTTTCCTACGAATATTACAAATGTAAAAAACTTTGATATACCATGGAACATTACAAATGTAAAAACTTATATCAAATTTGACCGATAAAGAGAGGTGTATATGTACTCCTTTTAAATTTAAAAGAATTGCAGATATATATATATATATTTGGTTGCCAATCCAGTAGGTTTTTTTTTTTTTTTATCTATATGTACGTATTTTTTTTAACCGTTGGATCATCATCTAATGATGATCTAACGGCTATAATGAAATGCATGAAAAGATGTGCATCATTAATGTTATTTCTCTCTCTTATTTTTTAATATAAAAAAATGTGCAAAAAAAAAAATTTTTTGGCCAAAATGATACCTATGTATAGGTTAAAAAAAAAAATACATACTGGATTAGTGCCATATATTTTAATCCAAGGGATGGTATTGTAGTATATATTGATATATAATAAGGGGCATTAATATAATTTTTCTTAGACAGATTCAATAAAAGTCCTTAAACCCTGATGAACAGTCAATTTTCTTGGCCACAGTTAATGACGGAATACCTCTCTTGAAAGTGCAAAGAAAAATTATGTTCCAAATCTTCTTATCAAATCGAAGTCTACATATTTTTTATTATCGTAGTATATACTTATATAGTTCATTATTGTATAATGTAACATTAAACAGGCTAAAGAGGCAAATGTGAAGGCATGATATGACATATATGATAATACACATTCCGTTTCACTAATTTTGTTGTTTGTTTTTCGTTAACATGTCCTTTTATGTCTTTTTTTCTGTTTATACAGATGGTCACGATCCATCCAACTATTTAGATGGTGACTTACGGATCGTCTCTTACATAATACTTAAAAATCACTTGACCTCTGTTTGTGGTTTTTTGTTTTGTTTTGTTTTTTTTTCCTTTTTTTTTTTTTCGCCGGGGTTGGGGGAGCAGTTAAAACGTCAATGAGTGAGAGCTTTTTATTATTATCGTACTTTGCTTGTTTTGAATACGAAGAAAGAAACTGGAGCGGCTTCTAAGCAAAACTATACGCCCTAACCGAACTCATCGGGAGTATTTAAAGAGTGTTCGGTTCTAAAGGTCATCTTCTGCACTTATTAATTTAATATTAAAATTTTATTTATTGGACGTGAGCGATAAACTAAGTTCCTCGTCAAAAGGCCAAAATAAAAGATTTTTTCATTAATGATGGCTAGTACTTTGTGATAGTTGTACCATTGTTTTCTTTTTCTTTTGAATCAACTACTTTTTTGTTGTTGAACTTTTTTTCTTAAATTATTTTTTTTTCACCACCGAAAAAAAAAATAAAAATAAACAAATAAAGTTCATCGTTACAACAAAATGTTCACCAATTTAACACTTATACACGAGGTTAATTCAATAACTTAATACACCCAAACAGAGCATAAAAGAACGGCTGCTACATTTATTTTAGGACAAATTGTATCTTCGCTTCCTGAACTATCGCATATGTAGAGTTTTGCCTCCTAAACTATTTCTCTTTACAAAAATACTCCCGAACTATTAGATTATGAAAAAAAACGCTCATTTTGTTATCTTCCGTGATAGAATAGTAATATGTCTTCCAATTTAGGGTATTAAAGAGGGTTTTGTAATAAATTCTTTGCAAATGAAAGACAACAGTGTGGACAGAAGGTAAGAAAAAGCTAGTTTTTTGCTTTAATGAAGGTTGAGGGCTAGTTTTTTAGAAAAGAAGATTATAGCATGCATGTGAGAGGAAAATGGAAACATTTGGTACCTAATCTAAGGGATATAGGTAAAGGTATTAAATATGATGATAAAAGTGTTAACTAACTTTGTTTTGGGGTGACACGTCATAATTTCGTCTGAGTTATAGACGAAAGGTAACAGAAGGAGAATTTTTTACACAATTGAACAGTTTGGGGGGAATTCTTGCGAAGAGAAATAGTTTAAGGGGTAAAACTCTACATAGACGATAGTTCAGGGGGTAAAGATATAATTTGTTCTCTATTTTAAGCTCCTAGAGAAAATAAAAAAAACCACCAAACTATTAAGGGTCAAGGTAGCACAGTAGGACATTGTGTGGAGAAAAGGACATGGATAGGACTGCATGGGGTTATTTATTCTTTTTTAGGACAATGTTCATATACTGACTTTTTCAGGACCAAATCTTAGGAATAAGTAGAGAGAGAAAAAAAAGGGTTTCCTAGTCTGCCCTTGGCCAAAAGTATGGACTTGGTAGGTAGGAGCATTAAATTGATATCATTTCATTTTGCCACATTTTCTCTCTTTTCCCTTCTATTTTTATTTTTTCTCTCTTTCTCTCAGTTCTTCTTCTCGGTTCTCTCTTTAAAACCAGAGTTTGGTTTCTATCTTATGAAGAATATGAAACCACTTTTTTCTCTTTTGCCTAATTACTCTCTCCATCTCATGAGGAACATAAAAGCTTGAGTATTTTTTTCTCTCTCTCTCTCTCTCTTATTGTTTATGGTTTCTCTCCCTTTCCCTCTCCCTCTCCCTCTCCCTCTCTATCTCTCTCTCTCTCTCTCTCTCTCTCTCTCTCTCTCTCTCTCCACCTCTCTCTTTCTTCTTTCTTAATATCCCTTTTACTACTTTATTGAAAACCTCATCTGAAAAGAAGTTTGACATTGATAGGTGGGGAGTTTTTCAATTTTGAAGGTAAATAAATGAGTTTTGTTCAAGAATAGTTTTTTATGGTTGATAATGAGTAAGTGATGTCTGAAAGAGGACCATAATACAGATCTAGGTAATAATATGCTAAAAATTCCATATTTTGGTGTATTCATTGTCTTCCTAATGTCATATAGATCTCGTTGTCACGTCGTAAGTCAAACTGATCTTGATGTATAGTCAAGACTAACTTGCCCTTATGTCAAAATCTTCTTAACTTTTAGTCAATATGATACGGACCTTTGAGGTCAATTTAATCTTGACCTGTGTTCAAAATATTTTGACCAGTACCTCATCATTTTGAAGTTATTTCTTATTCATTCATTAAATGTATCAATTTTATATTATGGAAGACATTATTTTGTCTTAGGTTATAGTTTTTGAGATATTTTGTAGACATAGAAAATGTTCTTCTCAGGAATAAGACTTCCTGCGTGATGTTCATTTAAATCAGACTCAATTGGGATTTGAAATAAATCCCAATAACTAGATCAGTGCTGACACTAAAATTTAAGCTACTTTTTACCTGTGGTCAAGATGTTCTTGACTTCGAGTCAGGAAGTTCTTGACTTAGGGTCAAGAAGTTCCTGACATAGTATCAAAAAGTTATTGACTTGGGATCAAGAACTTCCTAACCATAAGTGATCAATGTTTTTGACTTAGTTCTTAATTTAGGGTCAAGAAGTAATTGGCTTTGAGTCAAATTTTTCTTGACTTCGGGTCAAGAAGTGATTGACTTGGGGTTAAGATATTTTTGTCCCGATGTCAAAAAGTAATTGGCTTAAGGTAAACAAGTGATTGGCTTAGAGTGAGTAACATTTTCAGTATGGGTCATGACGTTAGTACTTAAGTGTAATTTGATATAAAACTTGATCATGATGTTATATATAATGTGTTCTTAAATTTATGTGTTTTCCCAGAAACAATTTAGCATGAAGTTAAGAATAACTTGAGGGAAAGTGCAAAACAATTTGACTTGCAGTCAAAAATAATTTGAACTAAGGTAACTCTAACAGACTATTACTTCAAAGCCCATAAAGTTGTTCTTGACCCTAAACTTGACCTAGGGTCAAGTAATAGTTGATCCATGACCTGGGATCAAGTTATTTTTAACCTGGGGTAGTTAACAAATTATTTATTAAATAAACTGAACTTCACTGAAAAGTATACTAAATAAATAATTATAGATAAGATGATAGTCATGCCAATATAACAAAATAAAAGTAAAAACTAGATATTAATAACGAAAAAAATTGTTTAAAACCTATACGCAAAATAAATCGTTATCTTTCTCCCAGAATTTGGGTCACTCCTTTTGGTCAATTCCAGCTCCTCTTTCTATAATGGATGATAATACAATTTGCATGCAAGCTTATGATGAAATTATTTCATCCTCTCTGAAGTGACCTTGGCAACAAGCTTGTCGGACATCAGGAACTCAGCAAACTTCATCATAAGCATCCTACTATCCCAACTGGAAAATACTAAAATGTTAAGTTAAATTAAATAAGTGAGGCTCAAGTGAGATCTGGCACAAGATCAAGTGATACTTGACTAACGAAGGTCAAGAAGAACTTGATCTCACGTCAAGAAATCCTATAAAGGATTTTACCTAAAATTATTTCTACAATAAATGAGAAAATGACACAGACATAGATAAACCTGCCAAAATTTTCACAAAAAAAAAATCTCATCCTATGACATAAAGAGAAATAGACATATACAAACCCAAAAAAAATAAGGATTTTTGCATAAATACTAAAATAAATCAAACCTTTCTATCATCTTCTATCAGCCTCTTTCCTTTCTAATCAGTTATTTCACTGGATCTTCTTTTCTTTCATTGATGTCTTCTTTTTCGCCTGAGTTCTCAATCTTGATGCAAAATTTCGGCATAACGGGTTTTGGCCATTTTAGGACTTTTTTGATTTGTTGAGACAAGAACAATGGGTTAAAGATCTTAAACGCTAACTTTAGTGAACTATTTTTCAGTTCTATGGCAATTTTTGATAGTTTTTAATTCCCTTTTTATGGGTTTTTTGCTTCAATTTTGACAGAAAATGGAGAATGAGAGAGAGAGAGAGAGAGAGAGACAGAAAACTATAGAGAGAAATGAGAGAAAAGGAGGAAGAAATTGGGTTTTATAGGGAAGTGTGAGGTCATGTCAATCAATAGTGTGGTTATGTCAGTGGAGTTGGCTGAGAGTTTTGAGAGGGTATTTGAGTCATTTGTTTCGTGTAGGCCCTAATTTTTGGTCCTAAAAAAGCTTATTAATAAATCTGATCACAAAAAAGTCAAAATGGTCCAAACTGATCCTGTCCATGTCTTTTTTCTCCATTGTGTGCATGTAGATGGGCCATAGGGTATAGTTGTTTGGGCTTACTACTCATTCTCTGGCCTAAAAGTCTGAAAAACTTTTACAAACAATAGTTTTAGGGGAAATATGGCACTATCTGGCCCCAACCTTTTACCTATTTGAAATGTACTGGTCTCTTTACCATTTTTTACTATGCATTTAAATACCTAACATTTCTCTTTGTTGGTATCGTTAGTTCTTTTGGCATATTCTATCCAAGATTTCATTATATTTAGTTTGAACGAGAGAAATTTTGTGTCATTGATCCTGTAATAACTCAGTTTTTAAAGGGCAAAATGGTCATTTGACCAAAATATTTAAAAAAAAGTTAAATATATATATATATACACATATGTTTCTCTCTCTCCCTCTCCCGACTCAATCTCTCCCTCGGCTCTCCCTCCATCCGCTCGACGAAACCCAGCCGCCGAAGCAGCTGAGCTCTGCCCGTCGCCCCTCCGACCACTGCGATGCCAGCCACCGAGCCCAGGCAACATGCGTCGTCCAGTCGAGCCCACTGCTGGAGCTGCGAGGCCGCCGGACTGCCGCATTTCCGGGGAAGTGGGAAAACTCGCCGCGGCTTCCATCACTTGCCGGCGATGATTCCGGTGACGAAAAGTCGCGAAACTGGTGGCATTCGAACCCTCTCATTATGGGCTCTCTCCTAGTATATATTTTACGATCCCATTTTGTCCGGTTTAAAAGTTACTATTTTCGTTTATTTTTGAGCTCGGATTTTATTTTTTTGATCTGACCGTTAGATTGTGTTTTTTATGTTATTTTCAGAATGTGCTCGGAAAATAGAGAAGTTTGATATATATATTGATTATATTTGGTGATCGACACGAAAAACAATATCTAATGGCTTATATTTTATCTAGTTTTGTATGACACTGGTCTGGTGTTAGCTCGGACCCAAATTAGTCGACTTATATGTCTAACTTAGCTATTTTAGACATTAGGAATTCAATGGAGAGATCCGCTTATTTATTTAAAGCTCCATTGAGAAGTTGATTTTTCCCAAGTGAGCAATCGAGGGCGTAGAATTGGTTTTTAATCCTCCGAATGATCGTCCAATGGCACTTTGAGGATCTAATAGGGTGGTATCACTATTCTAGTGAGTAGGGATTCGGTTACCTCTGTTTTACAATATTTTTGAATAAAACTTATTTTCTGCAATATATGATGTCAAACATGATTTTAGACCTATTTTAGATATATATGGTGGAATTGGTTTGTATTATATATATTGGATTGCATTGGGACTTTTCTGAGTACAGGTTATTTTTGGATATATTAAAATAGGTCCGTTATGCCACCCATTTTTCTATAAAATATAATTAACCATTTTTTTTAAAAAAACTAGAGCATTACTTGAACTTAAATTATTGCATGGTTATTTTTATACATCAGTTCAGAGTACACATATCGTAAGATTACAAATAAGTACCAGGTTAGCATCATAGGGTTTCTTTATAGAGTGGCGCTACGGTCCCACCGACGGTGCAAAGTCTGTGAACCTGCCTGGGATTTTTCTTCTGATTACCTCCCCATTTGGCAGGCGTAGGCAATGCGGTTGTCCTTCCAAGTTTGGTAGGCGACACATGGGGTCCCCTCCAATTACGGGCTAGGTATCAAGCAGGCTGTATGGCACAGTAATGCCAACACTAAAGTTTTTATTGATGAGAGGTGGTAAACTCATGGATATAGGTGAATTTGTGTCATATGTTTATAGACTGATTGGTTTTCAGATATTATGCTTTCTGTACATCTATATATATGTATGTGTATACGGACTATCAGATTTGGATACTATTATGTATATATGCATATATAGTTTTGTAAGGGTGTTTTGAATTAAACTAACTATACAGGAACTTTCCATTGCTAAAAAGGGTTTTTCAAATGAGGTAACGGCTTTCCTACTGAGCTTTTGAGCTCACCCCTCCTATTTTTTCTTCTTTTCAGGTAGTTGTCCATCTGAGTCAGTTGTTCAGTTAGCTAGGCAAGTTGTTTGGCTTACGTTGCAGTCTTATCCCTGTTCCTCTTCAGTTGGTCCTTATAACTTGTCCTATGATCTTTTTCATTTCTAACTATTTAGCCAAATTTGTTGCTTATACTAAGTGAATGTATGAGGATGTATTTACTAATATTTGAGGATTTGGTGTATAAATGGGACACTATAGTTCCCAAGGAGCATAATTTCAAAGTTTTAAGTACTTGAAATTTTGACTAACTCTATGAATTAATTTTTGGACTTTCCGACTCAAGATTTGCAAAATTTATTTAAATCAACACTAAAGTTTTATCAAACCAAGTTTTGTACAACTTAATTATGTTTTCTTGAATCTTAATCGCTGTTTCTTTCTTGATAAACTAAACTAAATATGGACCCTCTTTTTATATAGAATTTTTAATGGTTTGAGGATTAGAATGAAAACCCAAATACTTGGTTTCCTCCAAATTTTGTAAAATTCTTTATTTATTTTTATTTACACTCAAAATTACTAAAAGTCACGGCCTTTGCTTTTGGGTCGTGACAGATCCTTATTATTTTAATTATTTAGTAATTTGGTCCATAACTTTTTATATTTTTTGGGCATTCATATCCCCAATTAACAATGTTACATTCACCATTTTTTTCTATCACTTTCATTCAGAACAATTGATTGAGACCACATGAGAAGACAATAACAATATTTCAATGAATTACACATACTTTTCTTAGGCAATAATTTTAGCCAAGGATTAATCATTTAAAATATTGTTTTTCTACTCGTGATACTATCTAATACTGTTGTCTAACAATTTTTCTAATACTGTTGTCTAACAATTTTTTGTCAAATTAAAATTCAAAGGCAGGTATAAACAAACAATCCATTTAAGAATCAAATTCACAAAAAAAATTATTAAAAAAAATTTACATCAACACAGCCTGAGCCCAAATTAATGAACAAAACTCATGCTATGATTTTCAGTCGTAGCCCTGCCCATAACGTTATAAAACAAAACACAAACAATGAGAAATTAGTGTGTCCTTTTACATTCCGCACGACTTAATATATAAATGTCTATTTTTTTCATTTTATAGTTAAATGACAAAGTATATGTAATTGTACACTTGGCATATTTACTTCTATAGTCTAGGGATGTCAACGAGGCAATGCGGGATCGATTTTGTATTTACCATCCACATCCCCATTATTATTTTACTATACCATCCCCGCATCATTCGCCATTTAATTTGGTACGGGGCAATTTCGGAGAATCCTCATTGGGGATCGGTTTCCCCATTAGTATATCAGGGTCCCCGTTTGAAATCGTCATCTTGAATAAATTAAACAATCTTATGTTAGTCCAAATCTTTTAAAAGTCTAAATACAGCGAAAAAATCAAAATTAAAGTTAACTTAATTAAAAATTCTAATTTTAGACCTAAATAACTAAAATACATATTCAAATAAAACTTTAACATGTTAGAATTGTCAAATGTAAAATATTTAATACAAAAATCATATAGCATATCATTTATTCATAAAACAAACACAATCCCAAATAACTTAAACAATATTAGTATATGACTATATATTATTAGATCTTTTTTTTTTTCTACTTGAATCACTATTATATAAAAAAATAGAAATTTTGTATATAATCGGGGCGGAGTCGGTGCGAGGCACTCATCAATCCCAAGCCTGCCCCGTCTTGCTAAATATTAAATGGAGAATCCCCACCCCATGCTCTGCACTATTTATAACTGTGAAAGTCCGCCTCATTCGGGCTGATGCACTGCGGTACACCATCCCGTTTGGTGAAATTGACATCCCTATTCTATTCAAGCTCTAAGATATGTAATTTTACACTTGGTATATTCAGTTCTATACCAGCTTTAGTTTATAAAAATTATATCATATTTTACACTTGGTACATACAACAATATACCAATTATTTTGACTAATATACTAGTTATTTCACGATAATATTTAAAAAACGGACATTTACTTAAAAAAAGGGATATTTACTTAAATGAGCTCAAAATCTGGTCATTTTACTTTAAGACCCTTATACTAAGCCCAGTTGCGCCTAATGCTCTCACTCTTTTTAAGATTTACAACCTTTTTTTTTTTTTATAAACCAAAACTGGTTAACATTTTTACCGTAACAAAATAATTACTTTTCTTGAAGAATAAGCAAAATAGAAGTGTCGTGTAGTGCTAGTACCATAAAGCATGCACGAGAAGCACCACAAATGATAGTGACAAATACTAATTAATTATTGATTTTATCTAAGGTTCCGAACCATATAATAGGTCTCACACACAAAAACACTTTTAACTCTCCTTGTATGACCAATTTATTTGTGCTGCCAAAATGCACTTTTAAACCTCCATACATCCTCCTTTTATCTCTTCATCATTTTGTCAACTTCTATGGGGGACGAGATTTTGAAAACTACGTACCTTTTTAACTCATGGATGTCAAAGTCTCCACAGTTTATAAATTAATACTATGTTTTTTTTTTTTTTTTTTGATGGCCAAATTGTGTATTTTTCAATGGCTATATTTGTGAATTAGATTGTGCTTTTTATTTCTACTATAAGCTAAATATCTATTATCTAGGATTGCTATGTGAACTAACTTTATAAATTTGTATTTGATTATTTCTCTTTTTGATACCTAATTGCATGTCTATATTGATTGGTTGCTCTATCTTGTGTTTAATGTTTCTATTTACTTGATCACAAAATAATTGATTCTTAGAAATACATAATAGAATGGAAACGAAATTGTGTGTTGAGCCTTAGATAGAGTAACATATATTTAGATAGAATAGGAATATATCTGTTTAGTGTGTATAGCCGTCATTGTTGAATGTTTGCTCTTAATGATCTCATTTAAAATTGACCCTCATAAGAATATAGTGAGTTTGATTGAATAAAATTATTTGCATGATGACGGAAGAAGCTTGTAAATGAATTAGTATATTCAGTTAACAATCAATTAGTTAAATTAATTAGAGAAAAAAGAGAAGTAAAAGACACATAAGAAGGATTGGAGAACTAGCAATTCTAGACATACCTTTTTCTGGAATTGGAATCTATTCTACTTGCATTCTTAATTTATACTTTTAATTCGTAATTTACTCATTTTACTTAGATTGTTTTTAATTGTTTTGATAAAATTAGATTCAACTAATTTTAGTAATTAACTTAGATTAGTTACAATCTAAATGGACAATACTCGACTTACCATTTTTATTACTTGTTACACAGCATTGTGCACTTGTAATCTTAGGCGTGTTTAATGTACACTCAACAAGTTTTTATACATTCTTAATAGAGCAATGCTATGGGGCACCAGTGGTGCCCAGCACCACAGTAATGTGTCAGTTTGTCACTGGATGATTTAATTAATAAACTGGGTCCCACATAGGCCCCACTTAAATTATAATTATGATTAGCCAATGACAGACTGACACATCACTGTGGTGCTGAGCACCACTGGTGCCCCATAGCATTACTCTTCTTAATATGGCAAAGTTATTGAAATCACCAAATACCGAGAAGATTATAATTTAAAAATAAAAATAATAGGGACAACACAATAGTAATTTACCAAACAGAAAACGGAAACATTTAAGTGATTTTATAAGCATATTTTAACAACGGAAGCTTAAAAACTTGTAACAGCACTTAGGTCAGTCACAAGCACTTAAAAAAAAAAAAAAAACGTTAATACAAAAGAAAATAAAAGGCACAATATATAATATGAGATCAAATAGGAATGGCATTGGTGACCGAGGGGTATACGACAGCGGCGGGATGAGCCATGATGCGGCGACCCTTCACGTGCTTAAAGCAGTAGACGAGAGCTCCGACGGGCCACTCCACGACGGCCGCCACCGCAAAAGCCAAGAACCCCAGCGTCGGCCCCACCACCTTGCACCGGCACGGGTTGCTCGCTGTGCCGCATTGCACGCAGATCGGAATTCCAATGCCACCAGCCATAACAATATGCCTCTTTTAGATATCCTTTGCTCAGTGGTATGAAACTAGTTATAATTAATATAGCGACGACGGGATAGATTTGTTTAGGTAGTAAGACTACTCGATCGGCGTTAGAGACAGTTTGGTATGTATAGTATACCGTATATGAGTATGTGTATTATCCAAGAGCAGCTGATATATATTTATATGCAGTTAGGATGGCAAGAGGACGAGGCGACGTGTCTTCATGGGAGAGTCGTTCTTATACGTGGCAGTGTTGTAAGAGCTTGCTGGACAGGTGTTGGGCCTTCACTGAATTGGTGAATTGGTCATGTAGTATTCAGCTTTTTTTCTTTTTTTCTTTTTTCCATTCAAATGTATATTTAAGTTCCAATAGGTGGACCGGAGTGGATATGATTGTATCAATATGATTGGAAATGATGATCATGTGACATGGGATAATTCTATATCTAAATTCACATGGATGTAACGGATTGTGACTTTCTTCAGTTGTAATTTTTAATCTCTCAGTAACGTGAATACTTTTTGGGCTAAGATTAGAGAACTTCTATTAAAAAATTTGGAAATTTAGGGATAAGAAGGGTACTTTTGTAACAACATAGAGATCAATCATAAATCTCTCCATATTTATCTTACGGAACGAAACAAAGAAGAAAAATACCGTACTAATTATTAAAATTGCTAGCTATCTAAATAAGGTCGATTTGTGTTGAATTTCCAATGTAAGAATGTTAAAAGTTACCGTTTGACAGACTTAACAAATCAATTCTGCAAACAACCCTAATATTGTGGGTAGGATATCACTTACAAAAATAAACATTGACATTTTAGAGACTAGTAGACTATGCCTATTATTTTAGCAAGAGTTTCACTCCTTCAAGTTAACAAAATGAAAACTAGTTTGACATGATGTAGAAGAAAAACAAGCATACAGAAGATAAATGAACATAATTTTGAATTAAAATACTAAAGAGTTTTAAAAATAAGCATGATTACAACAAGAAGTAATACAAGAAAATATTATTGTACAAATAGAAATTCTAGAAATTATTTTACAGAAATTATTGGAAAAATTCCCGTTTTGAGAATCCTAACAAAAATGACAGCTGGTACTAGAAAACAACACCGTTAGGAAAAGCTTATAAAATATGTAAACAACATGATATTTTTAATACCCTTATGAAAAGCTTATAAAACATGTCCAAGAATAACCCTCAAAAGAAACGTTCTACTAAACCCATTTCTTTGAAAACATACGTTTAACCCAATTAACAATTTATTTAATAAAACCTCAACCTCTTTTATAAGAAAAGATAGGAGAATCCAAATGGAACACAATTTTTAAAATGTACTCATTGTCTCGACTTGAGGCAAGGATCAGTGTTAGAATGTATATTTCACAAAATGTAAACACCAAAATTTAATTTAAAAGTTTCAAAAATTTATAATCATTTGTAATGGCCTCTAAAAATATTTAAGTAAAAGTAAACCCACATTAAATGCATCACTCTTTAAACGTAGATTGGAATAAAAATAATTATTTAATATTGTGCATCGAAACATCCATCACACATCAATAGTAGACACAATTTATACAGACCATGTCCAATCTCGAAATAAAGCTTACATAACTATAAATAAAATTCTAATCCCTACTTAAATCCAACACCCACAAATCTAGCAGGAATTACCAAAAGTAAAATAAATACTATTAAGCTTCAAAAGTCACCAGCTAAGCCTCCTTATCCAAGTCATACTGAATACTACTCGAGGGGAAGGAAGGGAGATGAACTAATGCCCAGTAGAGAAATGATTACGAGTTTTTATAATAAACAACGTATTTATTTTTCACAAATTCCTACATGGTTAGTTTTCCTCATTCCAAACATTGAATAATACTAGTTTCTCAAACAGATTTTATCAAAATCCATGTTCACAAAACTCATACCAAAATGTATTCCAAAATACAGTATATACCATCCAAGTCCATCACAAATGTACTAATTGTTGCCTAATTCTATAATGTCTATATTCTTTACGTGCATAAGTTCTGTGTCATCTATATGATGAACGTGAGTTATTCCAGTATTCAATGGGACACAGTGATTCCGACGGCTGCGTGAGACAATATACAATGCAAGTGTGTGGCATAATGTTGATATGTACGTTTTATGATCAAATCAATAAAACAACGATGCAGTGATTCTCATTCATTCAAAATCACGAATTTAAATCAAATCATAATTTTCGTAATATTTAAATCACGAAATTTAATTTAATCAAAATTAACTCAAACTATTTATGATAAACCAATTTAAAAGTAAATGACCGAGTCTCTACCTCAATTGAGTGTAATAAACCTCTATAGAAGTTTGTATAGATTTATGTGGATCGTTTGGAAGTCCGTTGGGCGAATTAGTGACCAAAACAACTTGCGTCAGAAAGTCACTTTTCCAATGAAGTCTCGAATGGGAAAACAAATATCACTACTGAAATTCTAGTATCCAAAATAGCTAGGATAGACATATAATTAGACTGATTTGGGTTCTGAGCCGAAACCCGACCCGTGACATGCAAAACGAGATTATTTACGAGACTCGTGTCTCAAAATTCATGCCGCATCAAAACATATCAATATTATATATCAGAATTCATCTCTCGACCTCACTAAATCTGATTTTGAGGTCAAAACTTCGTTTTGAGGCTTTAAACTTGAACCAGGCCTTAAATTCCGAAAGTTACAAAATACAACTTTTCTAAAATATTTAGAAAAATATCATCTTTTCTGAATATTTATAAAAATACCACTTTTAAGAAATTATTTCGAAAAATATCAATATCTCAGAACTATTTAGGAAACTATCACTTTTTCTCAACTCAGCTCGCGGCCCAATTTCTGATATACCACAATTTCGGCCCAATACCTTACTAGATTACAAAAATATCATTTTCATCTGAATGTATTTGTGGCATTTATTGTGAGTTACAAAAATTCTATTTTCATCTGAATTCGGTTACGAATATACAAACTTTACATTTTATTCATAAAAATGGCATTTTTTTAAACTTGGCTCAAAGCCCATTATCAGCCATATCAGACTTTTGGCCCAACAATAAGTCAGATTTCAAAAATACCATATTTCTATTTTTAACTTACAAAAATACTAATTTTTCTTTTCGAAATTTCTTACAAACTAAGTCTCAATTCTACACAACTCAATTATTCTTTTTAATACCTTTATTCACTTAATTTCCTCATGAAAACTTACGGCCAATAACGTACATACTTCAAAAATAATTACATAAATGTCATAAATATTAATATAAAATTATTCAAGGTTACAACATCTTACCGAGAGCGTTTCGACTTTGACGAATGGGTGTACAACGTTGAGGATGACCAACCAAGCCCAACCGTACCACTGTTTAAAGTTTTTGGCAGTCCAACAGAGGCGACTCGTCGAAAATGTTGGCAAGACATTCTGTAACTAAACTCCACGATATCATCCTTAGATAGTGGCTCAAGTGATGGCCATGGAGACAGAGTTTTCTTGTCGATAAATGGTCGAGTGAGGTTCGGCACCGACCTATGATACTCGCTCTCATGGGTGGTGGCGAGAAACGATGACGAACGGTTGTATATTCGTCAGGTACGGCCACAGAGGAATGTCATTTTCACGACTCTTACTTGTGGCTACGTGGCTTGATGGATGATGATGGCCAAATGGTAACTTGAGGGAGAGAGAGGTCATATGAGTTTGGTCCGGTGGTACTTGGACCCAAATGAAGAAGAAGATGAAAATGGCGGTGGTTAGTGATTGGGAGAAAGATGATGAGGCAAGTGACAAAGAGAAAATAAGATAAATAGAAAACAAAGAAAAGAAAATGAAGAGATTAGTTGGACAGTATAAGAGTCGGCACTGAAATTTGTTGTCGGGGAGTCGGGGCCGAATGACTCTTGTTAGAGAGATGAACGAGACTTCATCTATTTTCTTTCTTTTTTTTTTTAATTAATAGGTAAAATACTCAAAATACCTTTTAAAATAATGGGTTTTTGCACTCATATACAGAAAGTCTATAGTCATATAATAATTAAATATCCTCACACATATGCTCAAAATTTCATATTCCCTCCAATATTTTCACCAAAATCAATTTAAATCCTACACTTTTTATTTTTTAATTTCCAACTTTAATATAATAAAGAAAAGATTCTTATTAGAGAAATGAACTTCATTTCTATCAAAAATAAAGATGCCAGATGCTCCATTTTAGCACCTATTTTATAGAAACTTGGAGAAGATAAAGTCAACAAAGTTAGGTGTTGAAAAACATTTGTCTTCACACTGCGAGATTTAATTTGTCTATTCATTTGCACGGCCCGTTTGACATTTGTTATGCGATCTTAAATCCACATCGGTCAACGCCAAGAAAGGAAAGTCAAGAATCGGGTTGCATCAGGTCGCATATGTGTTCTTTTGATTAAAATGCGACCTCCTCCGAGGGAGATAGGTGCGACTAGCATAAAAAGAAAATTATATCAAGTGTCTTCAAACAGATAATCAACAAAGAAAAGGAAATAAGCTTCTAAATGGAGATCGAGTAGTCCTTTTATTTAATTCGAGATGTTACCCGATTGTACGTTGTTACCTAAAATTATATTTTCTAATTATGCACTTACCTATTATGTAATTAGGAAACGTTGAGCTGCCCTCACCTATATAAAGGGGGCTCAATCTCATTGTTAGACACGACACAATCTATTCACAAACACCTCATTACATTCTGTAATTCTCTCTGCTCTCACCTTGAGACTTAGAGAAACTCTTGTAATTCTCCAGAAAATAGTGAAGAACAGTGGACGTAGGCTCATCTTTTTTGGGACTGAACCACTATAAAATTGGCGTCTCTTTATTTACTTTGATCTATCAATCATTTTCACACACAAGCCACATCTCGCAATTTCCTATATTCATTGTTGACAAAACCTCCATCAACAACATTGAAATCGGTCGAATCTATCTCTGGTTAAGACTATAAAGTTGAAAGTCTTTCTCTTGTGTTTCCACAATAGCAAGAATCACATGATTTGAATTTGGATGTGTATCTCAAAATATATGGCCCAAATACTGAAGCATGTCGGGCTAGGGGCATGGTTGCATCCTGTACTATTGTGGTCGAATTTAGACCTATTAAAAATTTGAATCACTCTCTGATATGACCTATAAATTTTTGAAAGATTGAATCTTCTTTTGAAGGTCATCATAATCACATTGGTCTCCTAGAGTGAAAGTTATGCTTATTTTCCTAAATCTGCATCAAAATGATCATTTAACACAAATTAAGGATAACTCTTGCTTTTAAGCTAATGATTACAAAAGTGCTAGGTTAAGCTTATAAGAAAGTTAATGACACTTTAAATATAAATTAATGATGATTTAACTCTCAATAAGTTTATAATTTGAATTCATCTCACCCCAACTAGCTTATGACCTAATATCATCAAATTTATGACCGAAGGTCACATTATAAATGCTTTTATATAAGTAAGACTATTATTCTAAACATTATGACAAAAGGCAAAAAAATTTCTAACCTGTAGTCAAAAAATAGTATGACCTAAAGCCAATATTTTGGGGACTTCTTTTATTTTTGGGGATGGACTAAACTATCTCAATGTACTCAAAAGTTTATATATATTATTCTTTGTCCTTCCCTGTTTCGATGACCAGATTTGCTTTCCCTTCACACCGTTTTGCGAAGATCGGGTTTTCATCAATATTTTTTGTGAAATGGAACTCGCAAGAATGACCACATAGTGCTTTAAAGTATCTTAAGGAGGAATTTTCGCAAAAATTAGGAGAAAAATTGGATTTAGAGGGAAATTTTGGAGGTAGTTTTAGTATTTTCTATTTCTAAACCATCAGCCTGCTACTTTTTCTATTTCTAAACCATCAGCCTGCTACTTTTTCTATTTCCTTTGTGTTTGAAATTGAAATTGAAATTGTGCGGTTGGTGAGGCAGCTTTAAGTGGTGAGAAGAGAGAAATCACAGCCTTTTCTGCAGAAGGTGCAATCTGGTATTTTAGCTTCAATAAGCCCCAATTTTTAGTCCTAAAAAAATTATTCAACAACGTAGTCATAAAAAATTCATTTTTCTCCAATTTACTCTTGGTCAGGTCCTCATCCCCAACTTTTAAAAGTTAAAAGCCGAATTTTAAATGGAGAAATTAGAAAAAATACGGTATTTTTGAAAAGAATTGGAAAAATACGGTGGTTTTGTATTTTTTACGGTGCGGTATGGTTTTTATTAGAAAAATACCGTTTTTTAAAAAATATTTATAAAAATACTATTTTTTAAAATAGTAACAAGTTTCTAGTAACTAGTTTCCAGAAACAGGTAACTAGTAACTGAAGATATTTATAACTGATATATAATTGGTAACCAGTTTCCAGTAACCAGTTTCTAGAAACTGGTAACCAGTAACTATTTTAAAAGTGGTAATTTTCTAAATATTTTTTAAAAAGTGATATTTCCCTAATTAAAACCGTACGAAAACTAGAAAAAATTGTGACTTCCGTATTTTTGTAATTATTTTCATTTTTTATAGGTATAAGTGTAAGAAACCCTTTAAATACATAAAATCCGACCCTACTTTTGGACTTAGGAAACGAGGTCCTCTTATAAATAGCACTGAAGTGCAATTTTTCTCATATAGCAACTAACTAAACAAAGTTAGAAAATTGACAGTTTTATGCCAAATTAAACACCTCTCTTTTTTGTTGTCAAATTTTAACCAATTATAGGGATATAAATTTCACTTAATGGGACGAGTTTTCACCGTTATAAATGGTGTGAGGCACGGAACAGGGATTCCTTTCTTAATATTTAGCAGGGGTGGGATGGGCTTCGGATTGAGTATCCCGCACTGATGGGCCATGGGCAAGCTGAAAATCACTGCTAATTTAGCAGTGAAATGAGCCCCAATGTCCTACCCATCAGTCCGACCTTTTTCTCCATTTTTGTGTAATTGCCAAGAAAACTATTTGAGCCCAATTGATCTCATGTAGCCCAAGATGTTGGTCTAGGTTGGGGACCCAGATAGATATATTTAATTCAAGCTCCAATAGACAAAGCCCCAGTTACAATTAACTCTTAATACAAGTAGGCTTGTACTATTAGTTATAGACTTATTTCACTAAAGGTCCAAACTGCGCTCTTGAATTAAATAAATATCACAAGATATTTTATAATTAAAATTATGTCAATTTGATAATTAACATGTGCGTGTGTATCTCTGCATGAATAGCGAGAATTGGGGATAGGTAAAATTACTATTTTACGCCTCTAATTATATCTTTCAATTCCTTGATACAAGACTATATCTAATGGATGATCGGACTTATAGAAAGTCTTCAATTAATAAAATATCCAATTTTATTAATTACTTAGCTAAGGTTCAAATCATCCAAGCTCATATAGCTTCTTGAGGCAGTATTCATTTCTCTATATAATAGAGTTTTAGATTCCATATCTATAAGCATATATTCCCAATACTCATAATAATGCATTACTAAAATGTTAAGATCTAGATTATCAATTTCTTGATATGTAACTTTAATATCTCAAATAATACAAGTTACGAACATAAATTTATTACTTATTTCAGGATTAAGAAAGATATGCGTTAATTATTAAGTTTAATGAGAATATGCTCTTATCAATGACACTTATTACAAAAACATATTTCACATGGTCTATGTTTAATGTTTACACACCAAGACTTTTTCACATAGTCACATCAATATAGGTTATGACACATTATAAATATATAAAGTCTTGCAACATGATCTAAAATAAGTGTCCAGCTTCTCTTATTAGTTGCAAACAGTCTTATTTGATTTAATTAGAGAAAATATGTCTTAAATTTAATAAACAACTTTATTAAAATATTTTTCTAATGAATAAATTATGGAACGTTTTGACATTTACTATTCTACCAATAATCAAAATATTCTCACAAATACTATGCATAAAATATCTCTTTATTAAATATCTAAAATATTCAATAAATATCAAAAAAATAATAAATATTTTTTGAGCATACTCCAAATATATGTCGCATCAACATATAGATCAACCTTTAAACTCGCGTCAGTCAACAGAACCCATACCAACAAGGCTCGATGTTCACCGAGTTTTGCACACCAAGGCTTAGGTTTTGTTCTAAAGTCCGAATTAAAAGAACTATAGACACCTCTAAGCTAATTTTGACGCTAGGGTCACCGTAATGAGGTACATTTAGCCATTTGAGCGACCATAAGCCATTTTTTATATTAAGTGAACAAAGTATCTCAAGTGCCCATTAAGTGTCCAATTGAGCATCATGGAATACCATGAGCACCCAGTGTTGGCTTAGCTATCCCGTTGGGATAAGGACTCAGTTATCACATTTCAAAATAGTTTGGATAAACCTCAATTATATTATCATATTTTGAAAATTTTGTAATTGAATTTTTTCAATAACTATTTATGGATTTTGGACTATGATTATACTATATTGTTCCTGGATACTTGTAGGTTTTAAATTTGAGTTTGTTCAAAATACAGTCATTATGCTATCTAATTACCACGATCCGAACCGAGCCAATAGCAGAAGAGAAAACTCATAAGTTAGAAATTAACGAATTATTTTACTAGAGTATCTAAACCTTTGGAAACAATAATTTGTAGAAGAAAACGACAATATTAGAAAAACTCATAAAATCATCCATAAGTTAATTTTTTAACATTTAAAATCATCTATTAAGAAAGATGCTAAAAACATCAAACTTTTAAAATTTTAATTGTCTTTTGCAGTTTTTAAAATGTCCTCGTAATCCAAAAGTCCTTTATCGTTAATAAAATTTCTTCATAATCAAAGTTGTTAACTTGAATAAAACCCCCTCATTCATCCACTTGTAAGTATATTTCGACATGGCTAAATAATTATTGAAGGAATATAGAGAAAATTACGAGGAGATACGAACCCAAAGAAATAATCAAAACTACGAAGAGTAACCTAGTATCTCAACTAAATAACTGAAGGTCCATCTCGATCCTATAAACCTGAAAAGGAAAAAATAACAGGGATTGAGCATTCGCATGCTCAGTAAGAATTTAATTATATTTTTGAATGGGTATAATTTTTCAAACATGCATAGTTAGTACATTTTCAAAATCCGTTATAAAATCAAGACCTTAAATAAATCAGAAATTAGATATAAGCCACAAGTTTAAAACAAATCCAAATTCCACATCATTGTACATATCATAAATCAAACATGAATATGAGTGAGCTCTCATTACATATCATAAATCAAACATGAATATGAGCGAGCTCTCATTCTCCCATCACAACCATGTAATACCCTTTTACTAGAGGTACCCAATATTCTAACACTACCTGGATGTGTATCAGCAAATCCTATGCAGGTGCTTAGGTCTTTCTCCTCGGGCTACAATAACTCACCAGTGATCTAAACTACTGTGATGTATTAATGGAACTCAAGTATGTAATCCTATAGTATGTACAATATGTAACAAAGTTTATAATAACTATGCATCAAATATATCAATAAAATTACGCTTTAAAACCCACTACAAGAAAGAAGACCTTTGCCGACGCATTTTTGCGCCGGTGAAAGTCTTGCAAATGCGTCGGCAAAAGCCAAATCACTTTTGTCGACGCATTTTATCGTCGGTAACCATCGTCGGTAAAAGGCCGTAGCTAAAAGTCACTTTTCAACGAAAATTAAAAGTCGTCGGCAAAAGTAATATTCACCGACGCGTCTTTTTCCGACGCTCCCTTTTCGTCGGTGAAAGTTTTCCGTCGGTGAAATCATCCCAAAAATTTGAATTTGATTAACCAATCACCGTCGAAAAATATACATCGGTGAAAGTCTTATTTTTGCCTACGAAATAACGCGTTGGCAAAGGTATTTTTAAATTTTTGAAAAATACCTTTGCCGACGAAAAAAATGTATCGGTGAAGGTATTTTCAAGCATTTTTAAAAAAAACTTTTACCGATGCATTTTTACGTCGGCAAAAGTTTTAATTATTGAAAAAAATAATTATTTATTTAATTATTAATTAATAATATTTATTAGAAATATTATTAATTAATAATAAAAAATAGTTAATTTTTTGAATTAATATATAAAAAATTAAAAGGAAATAAATTAAAAATATAAATTTTATTCAATTAAAAAAATGTGCAAACTGTATCTAAAATTACAACGTAGAAAAAAAAAGTCTATTTCTGGAGGCGAAGGCAGTGGCATCTCGATCCTAAGCTTTGCAATCAACGTTTGAAGTATGCAATTTTACTCGTTGAGTTACCACCGAGTCTCCTCGAGCCGACATTGGTTCTCCGCATCCTTCTCGGCCATCTACCGCTGAGTCTCATCGACCCGATGTGCGTGCTCTGCGTCCTTCTCAGCTAGCTAATGTTTCAAGTTGGCGATGGTCTTAGTGACTTGTCCAGTGCTGGCAGCCCTCGATCCTTAGAGAAAATGTTATAATGCCTTGTAATAGCGATTCTCAAAGTAGTCTATAGGGTCATCGGCTCTCCAATCTCTGGGTTGCCATAAAAAAATAAAACAAGAAAAGTAGATTATTTAGTTTATAACAATTAGTACGGCTTAGAGAAAATATTATACTTTCTTACCATTGCCCTCTAAGTTACATAAAAAAAGGACAGGTAGATTATTTGGTTTATAACAATTAGTACAACTTAGAGAAAATGTTATACTTTCTTACCATCACCTTCATCTAGCTAACAATGCTAGATGACCCCTAGGCAGGAGAGTACAATTACTTAGACCGATTCTTTGTGTTTCGTTAGTTTCACAATTAATTATAATTTTTTAACAATTAATATTTTTTATATAAATGAATGTTAATTACCTTAAACTCCTCAGAAGCGAAACGATCACACAGAATGCCCTATTGAGCCAAAGGAACATGCGAAAGGATCACACAGAATACTCTATTGATCCAAAGGAACATGCTTGTACGGATCGGCCTTAGTAAAATAATCCTTGTACGTACTCACAGTAGAAAAGAATGTCTTCAGGTGCATAATTACGCACAAATAATGTAGAAGCCATCAATTTTCCTAGCATCCCCACTGTTATAGTCCTTGTAAATTAAATAAAGGCCAATGAATTGAAAACAATGGAACAGCTCACGAAAAGAGGGGGGAAAAAAAGGTTTTAGCAGATCATAAATAATTGACATTTGGCATGACTGATTATATAGCCTTGAACAAATGAGATCAAGCTACAATCACCAATCAAAATTATGTCATAAGTTATGTCTATGTTAGAAAATTTAGACTTGTACATGCTTTCTAACAAAAGATACATAATACATTCATAAGAAAATGTTTTGAATCAATTTATTGTCTATTTAATACAAATCATCATCCCGAATTCGGTATTAGTCTCTTTTATTATTCTATTATCAATTTTGTAACATTTTTCAGTCACCAAAATTTCAAATTCAAAAAGGGTAACATAACACATGTGGGATGGTTCATAAATGGAACCCAATCCATTTTCATGATTCTCTTAAATTTTCTGTCAAAACTTCTCAGCAAAACTACTTTTAGAAATGAGTATATTAGATATCTAAAATTTTTTTAGACAAACTAAAGTACCAATATGATCCTATGATATCCATCGGAATGAAAGAACGCAAAATAAGAAAACTTTTATCTTTTACAAATCAATTAGTATATCTAGAATACTATACGTTTACTTGTGATCATAAGGTTAACTATTTTAATATGGTGGTTATTAAATTACGAAGAAATAAATGCTTTCAAGTACATAGGTAATTAGCCTTGTGTCAAATGAACTAGAGTATTATCTTTGATTGACACCTTTTTACAAGCATGTAGAGAGCATAGATTGAAAAGCTTATTAGACAAACAACAAAAGCTATCAGCCCAATTTGAACTGTTAAGGTTTCACAAAATCGCCAATCTCAGTTTGTTGAGGAACTAAGATCAAAGAAATCAGTTATAAAGGTAGTCCTATTCAACACAAGTAGTTCACAACTGAAATTTGTATTAATTAAAAAAGGCATAACCTTTCTAAATGCATTTTCCTCTTACTTTAACTAGCATCTTCTCAGCAATAATTATTCATAAACTAAATTATTTCCTCCAACCAACAAATGACGTAAAGAAAACAAAAACCACAATTGTTAACACTCCAACTCCAGTAAGGATTCTTTTTTCATGGGAGATAACTTCATTGAATGCCAAATAGGAACACAAATAGTAAAAACAGGGCTCACAGAATGCTAAGTACAGAAGTAAACGGTGACAACCAAAAGCAAACAATCTACTCCCTAATTGGAGGGAGATCAACGAGACCATTGTGAATCATCTAATGGAACTCCATAAGAATATAAGGAATTGAAATAAACTAAAAACATTAGAAGCATAATTCCAAAGCTGTAAGGTTGTGAGCTTCTTCAACTAGCAATTTAATCTACATATACTAAGCCATAACCCAACCTAAGCATAAAAAAGATGATTAGGTGAGCAGCAAATAACAAAGAACAAATATAATACCTGAATCCAACCAGGAGTTGAGCGAGCTTCGGACCGTTAGCAGAGCATTCGCGAGCTTGGAAGACTGGTTGAACAACAAGATCCACGAACATGGGGTGACGAGTCTCTAGGAGACCAGCCGACCAAAAGACCTCGCATTGGAGGGAAGGCTACGCTGGAGACATTGGGCATGCTCGAGGTGCCTTCCTCAAGTTAAATCCCCTACCTGGTCTCGCTCACAGAGCAGTTGAGTGAGTTTGTGGCGCCTTTCGCGAGTTGGGTATTTGGCTCTCTGTGCCTGGTCTTGCTCACGATCGAGCTGCCATGGATGACTGCACACAACAGATTTGGGAATTAGGAATTTAGGGTTCTTCCAAATTTGCGAATTGAGTATGGGTGTAGGTTATTGTTAGAATATGAAGAATATTATTGAGTTTAGGAGGCAAAATTTTCAGATTTTAGACCTGAAATGTTTAGGCAGTAGATTTGAAATGTTTTTCAAAATTTGTTTCTTTTTTCCACAAATGTTTGGAAAGTTTAGATAATATAATGACACAAGAAGTATTATTTTAGGTAAGGGTGGCAATTTAAGTCACGACACGATAACACAACTCGAAAACGACACAAAGTTAACAGGTTTGGGTTTGTCATAAACAGGTACAGGTCAAAATAGGTTAAACCCGATTAAACAAGATTAAATAATAGGTCATTAGCAGGTTAACCTATTAAACCCGAAATTGACCCGTTTAACACGATTAAATTTTTTGAGACATTGTATTATCTTATGTGCACCAAGACTTAAAACTTCCCTTTTATGTTTTATGTACTAAAACTTGAAAGTTTTATTTTACTTTTAAACTTTGGATTGTGTATTATATTTATTTGATTATGGTTGCTTGGTTATATTGGAAATATAAAATAAGTTAATAGATTATATCAAGTTATATTGAAAATGTGAAATAGGTTAACATGTTATACGTTATGTCAAGTTGAACCATATACAACATATTTAACATTAACATGTTAAATTGAGTTCAGTTAATGGGTTAACAGTATATAGGTTAGCAGATCGTGTTACGTTGGACACAATCTGAATACGACCTATTTAAATAACGTGTTAAATGTGTTGCTCACAGGTTAACCTGTTTATTTAGCGTGTCGGGTGTGGGTTTACAAATCATGACACGAATAATAAATGTGTTGGGTTTGGGTTCGGTAATTGCTCATTATATATATGCCTCGACACGACACGAATATGACACGACAACACGAATTGTCACCCCTAATTTTAGGGGTAATAGTTTAAACTCCAAAGTACTAGCCAACTTTTTTTTGGGGGGGAGGGGGGGAATAGCACTTGGGATGAAGACATCAAAGGGTCTTACTTACGTGTGATATGTATGAATTGGGGGAAGTTATTATTAAATATGGAAAATATACGAATTAAATACCGCATTGGCTTGGCACGTCATATATGTAGTTGATAAGATTTTGTGATTTTGATCATTCGTTCCTAGAGCTTTCTTGATCCGTGGTCCATTTTCAGTTTTGTTGACTAGAGTATCCTTGTCCATTTTCGATTTTGTAAGAGATGCCTTTTTTTTTTTCAAGAAAGAATTTCGTTAAAACTGTACTATATATAGTACTATATTGATTAACTTAAAAATTTTGTCCAATTTTATGTCTCAAATCNTTTAGAGGTAATTTAAACTCCAAAAGGCTATAAGTTTTATCTTTTTTATAAAACATTTAATAGAAGCTATGACTTATGCTATTAAGGCCATGTTTGGTGCGCCGTATTACATTGTATTGTATTATGATATATTTTATTGGATTGTATTATATTGTATTATTTTATTACAGTACTATGTTTGGTTTTGCATTTGTATTAAGATGTTGTATTAAAAAGTTAATTTTGAAAAATACCATTTTTAAAAAATTTATTTAGAAAAATACTATTTTCAAAAAATATTTAGGAAAATATCACTTGTAAAATTACCACTTTCAAAAAATTTATTTACGAAAAAACCACTTTTCATATATAAATTTAGAAAAATACCACTTTTAAAAATTTATTTAGAAAAATACCACTTTTAAAAAGGATAAAGTGATGTGAGAGAGAAATTAAGAATAGAAAAAGTGAGGAGAGTGAGTATTGTACAATACTATGTTAAAGTTAAAATTACGTAATACATTGTAATACAGACCTTTTATTCTGTATTAGATAATATTCTCCATATTGTATTAAATTTTGATGTCGTATTAAATAATACAATACAAAGGCATAACCAAACACATTATTATGTTTAATTAATACAATACAGAGTCCTTATACAGTGTACCAAACATGACCTAAAAGAATTGTTAAAAAAATTTAGGAAGAAGAATGGTGACCATTTTTTAGAATGCTATGCTCATTTGTAATAAAAGGCCAAATTTGTTGTTGTGCATCCTTCTCGATTATGAGACTATGATGGGATCAAATAATCAAAAAGAACTTACTAAGGCTCATATTTTGACATGGAGGAGAGCTATGACATATAGTATATATCTATTAAAACCAAAAAGGATATCTATGTAAATATGATTGATCATATTGTGAAATATTAGTCCATTTAAGAATTACTAATAGTCATTTTTAAAAAAGTACAAAAAGTTATTTCATCTCAATGAGAGAGCCAAAACAACAGTGTTATTCCCTATCTTATTTTTCAGATTTTGGTTGAATTTTATTTTACTTTTGTTTTAAAAATTTTGTTAGTGGAAACTTACTCAATGAAGACTTTGAACCAATTAAGCAATCGTTTCTTGCGTCATCAGCTTGAAGCGTACAAGAATCATTGAACGTACATTTTGTTAAGGTACTACTAAAGTAGCTTTATGTAGTTTATCAAAAGAAAAAAAAAAACTTTGTGTAATATTTTACATTTTGAGTAATAAAATCAAATAAACATATTATTTTGTATTCGTACTTTTAATATGTAACCTTATAAAAATTGTCTCCACTTATGCTATTAAGAAAAACAATGATAACCTCTCTTTTTAAGAATATTGTGCTCAATTGCAACTATAGACTTAAATTGTTGTAGTGACATATCTAAGAAATTCTAATTTGAGAATTTAGTAATATATCAAATTTTGGATGTTGTTTTTTCAAAAGAAAATCTCACGTAAACAATCCCTTTCCATTAGCATGTTAATGTGAGAGGGGAAAAAAAAAAGTAATAGCATATTAATGCTCCACATAAGTGTAGTCCAATTGATTAGGTAACATCACCACATAAAGTATTTCTTCAAATATAAGGCATATATGATCGCAACAACATTAATATTAAAAGAAATTCTAATGCAATATTCTCTGTAACAATTAAGAGAAATAAACAATACTTTTCACATATTTGAACATTTCTAAGATAAAAATTTAATATGAAAATTTAAAAACTAAAATTAAAATTTTAGCTTAAATTATATGAATTAGGTATTCCCCATACCATATGCAACTAAAAACTGATTGTAAATCATCTTATCTCAAGCTTCTTAAACAAGAGTAGTTTCAATGAAACAAGAATGAAACAACATTTGAAAAAGTCAAAATTGTTTTTTTTTTTCTGTTTTCAAATTTAACGCAGGGAATTTTTTGTGGAGTAATCCTTTGCCGACGCAATTCAAAGATGCATCGGTAAAAGTATAAATAATAAAAAAAGTAAAAAAAATAAGAAAATTCCCAACTTTTGCCAACGCAATGCCAATAACGCATCGGCAAATGATATTTGAAAATTTTATCCAAAATAAATACGCGCCAAAAGTTTACATTTCGCGGGGATTTTTTTGTGGGGTAATCCTTTGCCGACGCAACTTCAAAGCTGCGTCGGCAAAAGTATAAATAATAAAAAAAATGTAACAAAAATAAGAAAATGCCCAACTTTTACTGACGCAATGCCAATAACGCGTCGGCAAAAGATATTTGAAAATTTTATCCAGAATAAATACGCGCCCAAAGTTTCATTTCGCGGGAAATGTTTTGTGGAGTAATCCTTTGCCGACACAAATTCAAAGATGAATCGGCAAAAGTATAAATAATAAAAAAATGTAAAAAGAAAAAAAAATGCCCAACTTTTGCCGACACAACGCCAATAACGCGTCGGCAAAAGATATTTGAAAATTTTGCCAAAAATAAATAAGTGCCCAAAATATGCCTTTCACAGGGAATATTTTTTTGGAGCAACCTTTTGCCGACACAAATTCAAAGATGTATCGGCAAATATATAGATGAAAAAAAAAAATGCCCAACTTTTTCCGACACAAAACAGCGTCGGCAAAAGTATATTCTGCTGATTTTTTTTAAGACACATACGCCGACGCATAGATTATGACTCGTCGGTAAAATATATATATGCCGACGTGTTATTTATATTGCGTCGGCAAAAGTTGTGTTTCTTGTAGTGACCCACTTATAATTATTTTGGGATTTACTGAAAATGAGTAGCATAACAGCTGTATTTTCCTAAAACCACAATTTTAAAACATGTATAAA
>JXTC01000218.1:270579-286740 GCA_002914845.1 Trema orientale
TTTTTCCCATTTCCATTTTTCTTCTCCCGTACCTCCTCTCTTACCATTATCACATCATTGCCGCCAAAAGCTTGGAGTCACCGGAAAATATATTTCAGCCAAAAGCTTAGAGTAACTGGAAAGCTTCGAGTCCCGATTTCTGCACTTTAAGGGAGAAAAACGTGGTCCTCCATTTCGAAGGTTGAAGTAAGTAGAAGATATTTCTTTGCCATTAATCTTTGTTTGCAAATGTGACTTTGATTTGTAGATTAGAAGTTATTTTGTAGTAGGACTTGAAACTATAGTAAAAAATAGAAAGTATTTCGTTAATTTTTGAGCCTGAAAATATGTAAACTAGAAACTTGGTAGTAAAATAGCGAGTTTTGTGGCGAAGACGAAACCCAGATCTGGATAGACAAGACTGTCTAATTTCTAGACAGCTTGCCTAGAAGGTGAGAAATTGTACGGTATTAATTCCACTCGACAATATTGTCGAGCCTTGTCTAAAAAATTGCATAGAAGAAACCCAGATCTGCATAAACAGATCTGTCTAATTGCTTGACAGTAGAAGGTGATAAATTGCACAATATCAACTCCATTAAATAGTATTGTCAAGTCCTGTCTGAAAACCTGCATAGAAGAAAACCATACCTGGATAGAGAAATCTGTCTAATTTATAGACAGCCTGTCTAGAAGGTGAAAAATTGTACAATATCGAATCTACCTGATAGTATTGTCAAGTCTTGGCTGAAAAACTACGAAGAAGAAACCTATATCTGGATAGACAGGTCTGTCTAATTTATAAACAGACTGTCTAAAACGGAAGAAATTGTACCATATGGACTCCACTTGACAGTATTATCGAGTCTTATCTGAACAATTGAACATCCATGTTATTGACACTACATAGACAATGTCAGACACAATTGTCGAGCCATAAATCAGTAATTGTTGTCCAGGCGCTGGACACTGTCTTGACTATGCTAGACACACTATCTATATAATCGAAATTTCTGTCGAGTGAGTAGACACTAATCTCGAGCCGATTTTGTGTATAAAAAAATTATGTCTAGACACTAGACACTGTTGTCTAGCAACAAAAGACACATGTTTAACCATTAGAAACACATGTCTAACCATTAGGAACACATGTCTAGCCACTAGAAATACATGTCTAGCAACTAAAGACACATGTTTAACCATAAGAAATACATTTATAGCCACTAACACATGTTAAACCTAACTAAATTTATTATTTTATGTTTTTTAATATATATTTTTTCCTTTAATTTGTAATTTATTTTTTGTTCAGGTATGTACATCAACACTCATAATCATATTATATGATGGCGTTTGAGAAAAGAACGAAGGTTCTTCTTGGAATTGGAATGGAAAGAGAAAATGATCAAGATGCATTGTGGTTGAACCGAATATTACTTTCAAGTAGCTGGTATATGAGATACATAAAACTACAGAAATCGACAATGATGTCTTTGACATAGAATTGAGTTACAAGCCAAATATAGCAATAGATATTGTTCCAATAGCTATAGAAAATGACACAGATATTATGGTCCTAGTGTGTCATAATTGTTCGTCTATCTTGTCTTTATGATTATGGTTGTTATGTGTTATATATCCCAGAGCAAGACTTCATTTACTGTGGTCTATTTGTAACTTTGTTTGATGGTATTTTTTGTAGTTTTTTTTTTACTGTACTGAGTTTGTAATTTCATATTTTATAAAGTCTTGAATTATTTCAAAAATTTTATTTTACAGCGTTTTGCTAGACGACAGATGTGTCTATAATACTAACAACCATATCCAGTATACCGACAACCTTATCTTTGCTTTAATTGCATTAGATATAGTGTCTAGTAGATAGACAACTAGTCTATACACCTAGATAACTGTGTCTATGGGATAGACAGATTGTCCAGAACGATAGACACATACGTCTACCATATAGACAACCTGTCTGGAAAGACAGACACAAGTGTCTATTATATAGACAGTACCATCGAGTGACTCGACAGACATGTCATATGGCTCGATACACATGTGTAAGTACGAGTTATTAAGCTTTTTTTTTGAAAAAAAAAATAAAAGATGTTGTAACTTAATACAATAAATAAATATATAATGTTGTAACTTAATATAGTTATTATTCATTACGCGTTATTATTGAGTTTGTAATTAGAAAGACAAAAGTTGAAAGTTGTGACCTTATTTCCTAAAAAGCAACAAGATGATATATTTTCCATTACAGTAGGTATGATAATTAAGAACTCACTAACTTTACAAATTAATATAGTTATTATTCATTACACTTAGTTATTGAGTTGTCATTGAATTTGTAATGATAACATCTTCAGTATCATAGTGGGAAAGTTTCTAATAGTAATGCACAAATTATTATCTAAGTTTCCACTAGTAATAAAAAAAGTGGTGACTAAGTTTACAAAACTCACTGAAATTATAATTATATTATATTTTATTTAGTTTATGACAATTTGATTGCATTAGACATAGTGTCAAGTGGATAGACAAATAGTCTGTAAACCTAGACNAATGGAAAGAGAAAATGATCAAGATGCATTGTGGTTGAACCGAATATTACTTTCAAGTAGCTGGTATATGAGATACATAAAACTACAGAAATCGACAATGATGTCTTTGACATAGAATTGAGTTACAAGCCAAATATAGCAATAGATATTGTTCCAATAGCTATAGAAAATGACACAGATATTATGGTCCTAGTGTGTCATAATTGTTCGTCTATCTTGTCTTTATGATTATGGTTGTTATGTGTTATATATCCCAGAGTAAGATTTCATTTATTGTGGTTTATTTGTAACTTTGTTTGATGGTATTTTTTGTAGTTTTTTTTTTACTGTACTGAGTTTGTAATTTCATATTTTATAAAGTCTTGAATTATTTCAAAAATTTTATTTTACAGCGTTTTGCTAGACGACAGATGTGTCTATAATACTAACAACCATATCCAGTGTACCGACAACCTTATCTTTGCTTTAATTGCATTAGATATAGTGTCTAGTAGATAGACAACTAGTCTATACACCTAGATAACTGTGTCTATGGGATAGACAGATTGTCCAGAACGATAGACACATACGTCTACCATATAGACAACCTGTCTGGAAAGACAGACACAAGTGTCTATTATATAGACAGTACCATCGAGTGACTCGACAGACATGTCATATGGCTCGATACACATGTGTAAGTACGAGTTATTAAGCTTTTTTTTTGAAAAAAAAAATAAAAGATGTTGTAACTTAATACAATAAATAAATATATAATGTTGTAACTTAATATAGTTATTATTCATTACGCGTTATTATTGAGTTTGTAATTAGAAAGACAAAAGTTGAAAGTTGTGACCTTATTTCCTAAAAAGCAACAAGATGATATATTTTCCATTACAGTAGGTATGATAATTAAGAACTCACTAACTTTACAAATTAATATAGTTATTATTCATTACACTTAGTTATTGAGTTGTCATTGAATTTGTAATGATAACATCTTCAGTATCATAGTGGGAAAGTTTCTAATAGTAATGCACAAATTATTATCTAAGTTTCCACTAGTAATAAAAAAAGTGGTGACTAAGTTTACAAAACTCACTGAAATTGTAATTATATTATATTTTATTTAGTTTATGACAATTTGATTGCATTAGACATAGTGTCAAGTGGATAGACAAATAGTCTGTAAACCTAGACAATAGTATCTACAGGATAGAAAGTTTGTCTGGTACTGTAGACACATGTGTCTATCAGATCGACACTTTTTTCTAGAAAGCTAGACATGTATGGAGAGTTAGACAACTCATGTCTAATATAGTTAGACTCTTGTTTGGAAAGAACAAAGTCATGACTAAGTTTCCAATCGTAATCCTCAACAAAAAAAGAAAAACGTTTCTAATCGTAATGATAATATATTCTCATTATAGTCACGATGATAATTTAAAACTCACTAATTTTGTAATTTAATATACTTATTACTCATTACACATAATTATTGAGTTTGTAATTTAGGAGAAAAAAGTTGTGACTCAGTTTCCAATAGTAATGGTGACATATTTTCATTATAGTAGTAATAACAATTCAAAACTCACTAATTTTATAATTTAATATAATATAGTTATTATACATTACACCTAGTTATTGAGTTTGTAATTATAAAGAATAAAGTTGTAACCAAGATTCCAATAGTAATGGTGACATAATTTTATTATATAGTGACTGAGTTTCTAATAGTAATGAATAAAGTAGTGAGTACATTTACAAAACTTACTAATTTTGTAATTATATTGTATTTAATTTAGTTTATATCAAATTTTACTTCATTATAGTTAGTATCTAGTTGATAGATAGCTTGTCTATAAAGTTCGACAATATTGTCTAGTAGCTAGACAATGTATTTGAAAAACGATACAATAGTATTTACCCGATAGACAACTTGTCTTGAAAGCTACACAAAAGTATCTATCAGATAGACAATATGTCTGAAGAGCTAGACAACACTTGTCTAATAGCTAGACTCCTTATTTAGAAAGCTCGAATGTGTGACTAAGTTTCCAGTAGTAATGGTGGCATATTTTCATTTTAGTAGTGATGATAATTAAAAACTCACTAATTTTGTAATTTAGTATACTTATTACTCATTACACATAGTTATTGAGTTTGTAATTTGGAAGAACAAAGTTGTGACTAAGTTTCCAATAGTAATAGTGATATATTTTCATTATAGTAGCGATGAAAATTCAAAACCCACTAATTTTGTAATTTAACATAATATCATTATTATGGATTACACCTAGTTATTGAGTTTGTAATTATAAAGAACAAAGTTGTGTGACTAAGTTTCTAATAGTAATAATGACATATTTTTATTATCTAGTGACTAATAGTAATGAACAAAGTAGTGACTAAGTTTACAAAACTCACTAATTTTGTAATTATATTGTATTTAATTTAGTTTATATCAAATTTTAGTCTATTATACTTAGTGTCTAGCCAATAGACAATTTGTTCGGGAAGCTAGACAATATTATCTACCAGATAGACAATTTTTTTGGGAAACTAGATAATATTATCTATTAAATAGACAACCTATCTGAGAAGCTAGACAATCATGTCTACCGAAGAGACAACATGTCTGAGAAACTAGACAATAGTATATACCGGATAGACAACTTATCTAAAAAGCTAGACACTATGCTAGACAACAGTGTCTAGTTTATAGACATAATTGTCGAACTTTCTAGACACTATGTCGAGTCACACAACTGTGTTATCGAGTAACTTTTTTATACTCTAAAAATTATCTCGGCACTAGTGTCTAGTCACTCGACTAAACTGTCGAGAATGATAGACAATGTGTCTAGCATAGTCGAGATAATGTCTAGCATCTAGATGATAATGGTTGGCCTATGGATCGACAGTTGTGTCTAACATTGTTGATACAGTGTAGATGAACAATTGTGGTAAGACTTGATAATCATATCAAGTGTACTTGATATGTATAATTTGTCGAGTTCCTGTCTAGAAACTAGACACCCATGTCTATCCAGATATGGGGTTTTTCTTTGCAGCAAATCTCACCATTTTTCATCCTATTTTCTAGTTTACTGCTTCTCATGCTTAAAAATTGACCAAAAAATTTCTATTTTTCGCTATAGTTTCAAGTCCTACTAGAAAATAACTTTTAATGTACAAATCAAACTCATATTAACAAAGAAAAAAGGGGCATTTTGGAGCCGATAGGTTCTGAGTTGAGATTAGATAGAGTTGAGATTAGATAGAATTTGGCGTGGTGGAGGTGAGCTTTGATTGCAGTTATCATGGGTGGGAGTAGAGTCCGACTGAGATGAATTAAGAGGAAGGGGAAGATCAATGCCTGTGTTTGAGAAGAAGAAAGGAAAAAAAAAATTAAACCCACTTTTTCATTTTTTTTTTCTTTTTTTCATTCCTCTTTTTTTCTTTAATTTAACTATAGCCTTTTCATTTCAGACCCCAAGCCTTTTCTTTTTTTTAAAAAAAAAATTAACTAAGGGCCTATATGTCATTCTACACTCACTTTATTTAAAACAGGTTATTCTAGCCAACAAATTTTAAATGGGGTGTATTTCTCAAAATCAACTATCAAGAAGGAGCAGTTTAGCAAATTTCCCTTTTTGTTTTAATTTTCATATATTGCTATGTTTTTTTATGGTTCTTAGTTTATTTTTTCATTCCTCTGGTTGTTTTTTTTATAATACTAATTTATTCTTTTCATCATAAGAATTACAAACTGCCACTATTTTTCTATTTTGAAGGATATGCAGGCAGGGACGAAGCCAGGATTTATTGTCAGTGGAGCTTATAATATAGCCAGTGTGATTATGAGTCTTGAATATGCTGTATAATAACTTCGTTATCAAGGCTATTAAAGATACCTATCTCCATATATACAAGTAAATTGTCGTTCATCCATTGACCACTCATTCTATTATGTAACCGATTTTTGACAAAACTCATAGAAGAAAATACTCTTTCCACAATAGCAGTAGTAACTGGTAAAATTAATGCTAACGTTATGAGTTGATAAACTAATGGATATACATTTTTTTTTTTCTTGTATCAACCATTTTCTTTGCAAGATCTCTATTTTCTTATTTTTCCTTTTTTTTATTCCAATTTGCAGCTTTTATTAGATGGGAGCCAAATCTAAGTCTTGAATTATGGGACTATTTTCCTCTCTTTACATTATCGGTCTTTTTAAGTTTTAAATATCAGCACAACACATTGGCCCATCACACTTTGACATCATGTCCAAGCCCATCAAATCTCTTAAACTTTTATATTCAACAACAAATATTGGGTATAATTTCTAGATCCATCAATTTCTCTTAGACTTCTATATTCAACAAGTATTTGAGTGGACTATCAAGTTCTTTAGTGAGGGCTTTTTGCTTATACTCACTTTTTTTATATATTTTTTTTGTTGTAAACTTTCAGTGAAGCCCCCACTTGGCTTCGTGCTTATGTGCGGGGAAAAAAGTTTGAGAGTATATGGGGTACTTTTATCTTAGCTTCTAATATGATGTCTAGTCTTGTCTTTTTACTCATTACCTGGGTATCTTTATAATAACAAATGGTGTAAATATAACTACTCTTTTTTCGTTAAAGTTTTAGTTTTTGTTGCATGTGTATGGATAAAATTACCTTTAATGAAGTAAAAAAATAAAAAATTAGCTCTTTTGTCACCCTCTTTTTTTTTGTTTCCCATCCTCTTCCCAATTAAATTACTATTTACAAAAATATCCTAATTTAAATTGATCTAAATGCCTTTATACAGCATTAATTAATAAAACCTTATTTCTTAGCCCACCCTTCATATTTACCTTATATAGTACATTCATATTAAGTTATGTCATAAAGATTAACAGATCAATTACACATCAATTTTTATAATCACGTATAGATGAATAAACTAAATAAGATGAGTACGTATAATTTTTATGTTAAAATTTTTTTTTTAATTGAAAAATAATTTCGTTTGATTCCTTTTGTTCTTATTTATTTATTTTTTTAGGAATCTTATTCTCTCCATGATAATAGGAAATTGGATTTATTGTGATTTTGAGTTTTTTTTAAGGTTTTATTTTTTTCCCGTTATTTTGTGTGTGTATATATATATATGTTAATCGTAATCTTCATCCTCTTCTCTAATGGATTTTTTTTCTTAAAAGAATAATAAATCTTTTGCTATCTATTAATCATGAAAAATAACTAAAAATAGCAATAATAACTAACTCTACTATGTTTTTTTTTTCTTTGGTTTAATTTGCATATACACTTGCTTAAAACAACTTTTCCCTTTCTTATATTCGTGTACATATGTAATTTCTAGATGAGTATTTTGTTTTTTTTTTTTTAAGATAATTGCTTATACTCCATTATTTTGAATCATGTATGCTTTATTTTTATTTTTTTTTTCTTCACAGAATAATTAAGTGTGCTTATTGAGGGGGAAAAAAGTATTCATAAAGCTATTGATTTTCTTTTATTTTTTCATAATATTTTTTTAGCAAAACAAAACTCATAGTATTTATTTTGTTTATTCACCATTCACCATAGGAGCAATATGCATAAAAATCTTGTAGAATAGAAAAAAGAAAAGACAAAAGTTGGATTTTAAAAACTAGTTCACAAGGTGGAAAAAGAAATATTTCAAAAATATTTACTAATAGGCACTTTTGTACTTAATGAAAATTTCACAGGTTTGTGAAAAGAAATTTAAAATTTTGTGAGGTGTCTATTTAGAAAATAGTGGGGAAAAAAAAAAAAAAAAGAAAGAAAGAGTTGGCAATAGAGCCAAAAAAAAAAAAAAACCACCTTCTTCTACAGAATAGACCCTCCACGAACCCACTCTTTTTTCCATCCAGAAACCTCTCTCTCACTGCAACCAGCTATCATATGGTTTTGAATTGCAGGATATGGGTTGGCCAGTTACACACAGTAATCTTATTCATGATTCCTGGGATATTAGAAAGCTATATTTGCTTGCTCACGTTACTCACGGAAATGTATTCATATTTGTAAGAAAGTGAATCACGATTAAGGACAATAGATGATATACATTCAATCTCAAAAAAAAAAAAAAAACGATATACATTCAACACAAAATAGGATACATACATATTAGAACACTCTATACTCATGTTTTAAATAATATAACAATGACTGATGCTCTAATTCATCCAAATATACAACTCAATATTTAGAAAAATTAAAAAAAAAAAAAGAAGAAGAAGTACAAAATCAGTTCTTTGGGAACAAACTGACAAGATTTAGTTCCATGTATATATACAGATATATATATGCATAATTAAAATTTTCTATCTTCCTTCGTAATAATTTTATGCATAGAACAATGGCAAAATAGATTCAAACAAAACTCAGAAAGGAAAAAGCAAAATGTCGTCTATACCAACTCAATGAGTTAGATTTGTTGGAGCGTAACAGATAACTTAATTGTTATCACCTTTTTTTTGGTTAATTTTACTGTCACTATCACCATTGATTTTAAAAAAAGAGCTTTGAAATCTGAAAAGCATATTAACAACAGAAGCCCAACCTTTAATCCCCATAACCTAACTTAAATCTAAAGAAAACATATTCAAATCACTCTACCCAAAAGAAAAATCAAAGAAATTAAAAGAGAAAAATATCTAATCAAAAGGGAAATGAAAGAGATTAAGGCCAAAATATGTGATGAGGATGAGCGGCGATGGTGAGGAGGCACAACGATAATGAGCGACGATGGCGAGGAGGTGCAATAACGATGAGCGGCGACGACGACGACGAGATGCAGTGATAATGAACAGCTGCAACAGGTGGAACCGAAGATAGAGATGATCAAGACTTCGAGGAGAACATCATTTTTTTTTCCTTCTTTTTATTGTGAGGATAGGTTTCAGAAGGAGGGTTATTTGAAATCCACATGTTTTGGTGGATTTCGTATCACCTCTAAGTAAGAATATCTGATTTCCGAGAAGATTACATTACCAAGTGTTAAAAGTGGTCCAAATGTGAGAATGCATTGGGATACCCATTCCTACACAAAGATTACCCCATAGCAAACGGCAGTTACTGATTCATGTGGCTAAGTAATGTACCACTGCTGCACACTAGGCACAAGCTTAAGCACCAAGTGGCCCATTGCTAGTGCCAGAGTGAGTATTAATTCCACATTCTTCATCATTCCTATAGTATCACTATGACTATATATAATCTTCTTATTAGTGGTTTGTTTTATTCCTACAGGTCATGTCTAGTACACTGTATAAGGACTCTGTATTATATTAATTAAATATAATACTGTGTTTGGTTGTACTTTTATATTATATTATTTAATATGGCACCAAAATTTAATATAATACGGAGAGAATTATCTAATACAGAATAAAAGTTCTATATTACGCTGTATTACATAATTTTAACTTTAACGTACTATTGTACAATGCTCACTCTCCTCACTTTTTTCTGTTCTTAATTTCTCTATCATCACTTTCTCTCTCACATCACTTTATCCCTTTCCAAAGTAGTATTTTTCTAAATAAATTTTTAAAAAATGATAATTTTACAAGTGGTATTTTCCTAAATATTTTTCGAAAATGGTATTTTTCTAAGTAAATATTTGAAAATGATATTTTTCAAAATTAACTTTTTAATACAACATCTTAATACAAATGCAAAATCAAATATAGTATTGTAATAAAATAATACAATACAATACATCACAATATAATACGCCACACCAAATATGACCTGTGTTCCTTAGTATTTGCCGTCTAGTATTTATATTGAAATAATACTATGTACTTTATGTTCTCTGGCGTGATTGATGATCTTAGGATTATGTATTATTGACATTGTTTATGGAAGCTTAACAGGAGAGTAAACCAATAAACCTTGATATCATGTTGATACATATAAATTTACACACATTATATACATATACCTATGAAAGAATCGAGTAACACATCCTAATTCATAATGCAACAATATTATCAAGAGGACTATCCGGCTGTAAATTCAATGCCAAGTGAGAGACCCAACATGGATCACAACCAACACATCATAACACTATGAAGTGCGCATAGAAATGGTCCGCCGTGGAAAAGGGAGACCAGTGGCGGAGACGAAAAAAATCAGGGTTGTAGCTTTTAATTCATTAAGGGTAATTTTGTCTACACGTGAAACAAAGACAATTCATGAAAAAGGTGATGACCATTTTCGGTCGGACCCCAAAAAATGTGACTACAATTAATTTTCCCATAAAAAATAGTTGTCCTTCGGGTACAGTTCAATGCATCGGTTATTCGAACAAGGATTGGACGGAAAGAAGCGCGTCTCCGCCTTTGTGTTCCAAAAATTTTGACGATGAACTCTTGGGCATCTGAGAAACGGACTTTGCTTAGATAAAGAAACCCTAATTCCACATAATATTTGGATCTAAATTTTCAGAAGTTCAAAATAATTTAACACGACAGCTGATCACAATATTCAAGCAATACATCCCCTCAAAATATAAACGTATATGTGTGTATATATATTCAAGCAATACAAACCCGTGATCAGAGACAGGTAATTTAGATGGCCAATGAAAATAAGAGCATATCGATATTTGTCTCGCTAAACGTTCGATCTCCAGGTAAAATTGGCTGCAGTACTTTTTAATAAATAATAAAAGATTCATAAATATTCCTCCACTATAAAATGAACCTCAACAATAATTATCTGATTCCCCGTGCTGATAGTAGCTAGACAGCTGCCTGTACGAGTAAGACTAAGACGCCATATGGCATCCATCCAAAAGTCAGAATGATGTGATCAGCTCAATTTTCAAAAAGCATTCGACTCCATTTCATTACCCTGAACCTGCAGGCAGCTCCAAGTATGATATCTTATAAATAATGCTGCTTCCCATGCAAAGTCTGCCATTTTAACTTATGAGCTACTTCAACCTAGTGCCTTTATAGTTGTTCGACGCCAGGTTGCGGTCTCTGCATCGAACCTCAATTCCCAAGTAGGCCAGTAATGCAAGTCCTGCTTCAGTGTTAGTACTCTAGGTTTCCCATTTAAGTGCACCGTCCTTACACGGACAAACTCTGCATGTTCTAGTCCCTGACGCAATTTCACAAAAAAATATATAACTCGGGTTAGTGGAAAGGGACCTATATGGGGCAATAAGAAGTATGCATAAAGTCAAATATTTAGTAGGATGCCGAAGATAAGGGGCCTAGCATAGTTTCCCAGTACCGAGACTCGAGCATTAGTTGTGCCCCTCCAGTTCCAAAAATTGGAGGTGAAAAATTTCTCATGACTACCCCAACTAGGAAACGGGATACCTGGCTCACTCCAGCACCTAACTAGTTCAAAGCTCACTTTCTTGTGTTTTCAGTTATAGAATTGTTTCTTCAAAACCCAAATAGAGGAGAAAAATAAAACCAAAAAACATGATATTCACGTTTATCTCAACAAAGTAAAAGACTGGAATGCTTACATTGGATAAAATCACATTCTTTAATTATGAATAAAAAACAAAACAAAGTAAAAGACTGGAATAAAAGACTGGAATGCTTACATTGGATAAAATCACATTCTTTAATTATGAATAAAAAACAGAACAAAACAAAGAAAAAAAAATCAACCTGAGAGGGGCAAATGGTATTGTTTGTGGGATTAGGAGAATGAAGCAATTTAAAGATAATTCAAGCATACGGGCAGCAATACTATTAAATACTTCAAATGATACACGAGGACAAAGTAAGGAAACGTGCAACTAGACAAAAATATGTTTCCCAACACTAAACGGAAAACGAATTTTGCATTACAGTGAAGCAAGAAGAAGAAGATTTGGGTTCTTACAGGAGAATTCTTGGTAAACACAGGGTTGAAAAGCCTTTAAGGAGGAAATTTAATTAATCTGATGAAAACTAAAACTGAATATATGATACGAGGAACAGCCCCTTACATAAGGGCAGGAAACTAATGACAACTAATAATGATCCAATTAGAGCCCTAGACCGCTTAGGAACCAACTAATGGCAGATTTACAAATAAATGCTCGCTGAAATTATACCTAAACAGCCCTGAATGGTCTAATAAATGCCCTAAATCAGTCTCTTGACTCTCTTCCTTTTCATAATTGAAAGACACCATCGAGTGAAGCCCCAATAAACAGATAACTTTAGAAAGTGTGAAAGACTGAGGCAGAAAAGAGAGGCGAAGAAAATAAATGAGCAACTAGCCTCCAATATAGTACAGGAGGTTGAAAGAGGATGGTTATGTTGTCATCATAGATGATAGATCAAAAGGGGCTTAGACAGAACTGTTGGGCCAGCAAGAGGACAATGGAGATCGAGGGAGATGAGCGAACATCAGCTGAAAGAGGGAACAGAAACTGAGGAGTCTTACAGTATTAAATTTCAATCATATTATTTATTATTCAAAAGTATACAAAAATATATATATAATCAGGGTGATCTGGGGCTAGTAATTGGCTCCCTAGAGCAAAACGCATGCATCCCCTCCACCACTGTCCCTGGAAACCTTCCAAATTTAGGCTGTTTTTCCCACAGGAGTGGAGTTTTGTTATTCTCAACTCCAACTGTTTATATACACGACATGCTATAACCGAGGGAAGCAAGAAAAAATAAAATATCTTGGAAAACCCATGTCCATAGAGTTTTCATTCTTTTTTTTTTTTTCATTTTATAAAATGCTTTCTTTATCAAGCATTTGGGCAGGCTTATCAAATAAAAACACTGTCCACAAACATACACAGGACAACAAGAGTATACCTTTGTCACATCCGCAAAAGCATCTAAATTTGGAGTTGGCTTTCCATTAATTTCAACAATCCATTGAAGAGCATATAGGCCATATCTATGCACTGGACTACCATGACACCACCTGTTAATTTCTTCAACTTATCATCACCATAGTGAATAAAATGAACTCTACTGGGGACTTGCAAAATACCAATTTTCAAATAAGAAGCAGAAAAAGATGCAAATAGTCTAATATGAATTGACAATAATGATTACAGATTAAAGTTGGCAGAAAAACTAAGGTGTGGACCAGGTGTATTTGTATTTAGTAAAAAGAATAATAATTGTTGAAATTATATAATAAAGATGAACGAGCAGCATAATAATTGTAGAAATTATATAATAAAGATGAACGAGCAGCTTAAAAGTGGTAGCTAGCTACACAAATGTCTTACCCAGCCTCAACAGAAGATGGCAATAGTTTTAAAGTAGAGAATTCCTACAATCTCATTCTTCCAATTCGAAGTCAGTATTTTAGTCCGATTAAACTTGCTAATATAAAGGTCAACAACTTGCTCCAATATTTTATATTTCCTCTCTTAAATATTTGCAACTGAAGCAAGTCTTACCTAGCCACATATACACCATGACCTTCTTCTGGAAGAAATCCAAGAGCACGAACTGCAGGATGAGGATCCTGAACGATACAACCACACCAATTTATTGCACGGGTGGTGCCACTTCCATCCCTAACATCGGTTCCCACATTAATAGCAATTTCACGTCCCTGGCAGATCATGCAGATGAAAGTATGAATAATGGATAGCTGTTACTTGCTCTTGGAAAAAATAAATTAAAAAAAATATCAATGCCCAGTAACATAAACCACGTAATTGAAGATATAAGACCATACTCTACAACCCACCCAGCCTCTTTTCCCAGAGAAGAAACTTATGAAACAAATAGGAAAACATTACTAAGTAAAAAATCTGTTGTTCACCTGTCTGAAAATGGTCACGTTAAGTCTTCCTTCAGTGTTATCATACTTGTCTAATGCTTGACAAGCATTTTCAATGTCATGGAAACATGTAACTGGCTCCTTATTGATCGCCAACACCATATCTCCTTGTTCTAATAGATTTTCAGCTTTTGATCCGGCTAAACATCCTTTCACACGCAAGACCTGTCGTCTAATTGGATCTTTCTTCACTAGAGCCTATAAAAGAATTTCGCCAAGGTTTAGCAACAACAGATGACAAAATTGAGGGCGCTCAAAAATCAAGTCAAAGAATTATTTCTCGTTAAGAATAAAATCCTACTAAGCAAAGGAAATTTTAAAAGACTATTAAGTGCTAATAGCAATCACCATCCTGTCCACTAACACAGATCTGCAGCACAAAAATGAGAATGACAATCAACATCCCCATCTAGGTTGAGTGAAAATCTAGTTCATTTGAACATTCTCTATTTCCTCTGTACAAATTTCTTACCAAAATCAAATTATATTCATGTTTTGTATTAAAAATAAAAATAAAAATAATCTTATAATACACTACAAAAAAAGGAGCACGATCTGCCTGACAAATTTTCCGAACTTTCTGCATTAACCTTAAAAATAACACCCTTAAGCAAAGAAAGAAACTTGATGTCTTCTGACTCTTCTCTTATTTCACATGTCATACATTAGAGCCATGTAAACACATGAACCTATGACAAACACTTTCTAACGACTTCAGATGGTTAAAATATTACGAATCTAGAACTGAATTCACTAAAATATGAAAAAGCTTCCAGCAAGAAAAGAAAAACATAAAAAAGCATATGCACCTTTGCAAGAAAACACCTCGAGGATAGGAACTACCCTATCAAGCAAGGACAACAGAAACACAATTTCCAATGTCCTATAGCAACACAAAAGTGGAAATTTCAATCGATTTAGAGATCCAAACTGAAGGACAAGTGATGTAGGACAGAGCAAGTAAGAAAAGAGAACAACGGAGAGAGAAAATCTCAACCATCTATAATTCCACAAACGATTTGACAAATAAAGAACAGGAGTAGGCCTATTTATAGACAGGCAAATAAGAAGTCCTAAATCAACTAGGACACTAGTTCTAAGAAACATAACAGACTAATTATTCAAAATAAGATAAAACCTAATAATAACCCTAAAATATCCTAATTTAGAATTTAAATTTAAAACGACAATTATATATCTTCTAATATTTTGTTCCTGATCAACAAAGACAAAAAGAAGAAAAAATGTCAATTCTAAAGACAAATAATAGACAGGATTAGAAAAGAAAGCTCAACCTTAAAGAGTCTTCATAAAATCAAACTGAATAACAATTTCCTAGAACTAGGGAAATATGATTCAAGCACAACAAAAATCATCGGAGATGAAATTCCAGTGACTCCTGAAGGAACTGCTGTCACAGATACAGAATCCCAATCATTTGGATGAATGCTATATAAGCCCTAGATAACCTACACGATATGCGATCCTGTTCCAGAGGACATCTCCACAGTCACTTGCCAAGAAAGTAGAAAGCCCAAATTCCTCGTTTTCTCAAACTTAAACCCCCTCTAGGTTTAGCTTTCTCATCATGCCCAAAGAAACCAAGTGCCCTATAGAAAAACTTCTCCTAAGAACTATGCCTTCAGCACCTAAAATAAATTACTCGGATTTTCCTGATTTCCATAAACCAGAAAAAGACTATCATATCTACCCTTTATATTCACTGATCCTAATAACCATATCCCAAAACTGTTAGCGTTGAGTTGCTTAAACTAATGATCCAAATAGTAAATTAAAGGGCAATCTAGCA
>JXTC01000218.1:286771-300492 GCA_002914845.1 Trema orientale
GTAACAGTGACTTGAAATATGAATATTTAAGGCCCATGGCGTAAATAAAAGTGTCAATGTATCAACAAAGTCAGAAGTAAGCATCAAAAGCCATATCAAAGGCTCGTGGAGCAGGTTGCATAGGGTGATGTGCGAGAATTTGTTTGTGGTAAGGTTTCAAAAGATGTTACTGATTATTGTCCCACAATTTGGAATACTGCAGTCTTGTCTACTTTTAGGTCATTCTGCTTAGTGGAACAAAAGGTTTTTCGAAGACAGCCCAGAAATTGAAGCTTTCATTGGGGCAGGTCTAATAATGGGTTTCTTTCTAGTGGTCACTTTTATCCTTGAACACCTTGAAGGTTTATGCCCATAAAGAAGCCAAACATTTGATTTTGTCCCATAGAAACAGCTCACCATGAGCCCCTAGAACCTTCTCTTAAAAGATTCTTGCATTTCTTTCCAATCATAGCATCCAAAACGGAGTGCAAACTGCACACCTCCATGGCACTTTCCCATTCTAACTGCCACTGGAAGGAAGGACATCCATTACAAAAATAAAGCATTCTTACTGCCACTAGAAGGAATGATATTCATTACAAAAATGAAGCCTTAAAGCCAAAGAGTAGGAAGCCCAGAAGTACAAGGTCTGCAAAATTGACAATTAGCTGCATTCATCCTACCAAGAGTAAGAAGCCAAGAAACCACATAACTCTAGTAGGTACAGCAGATTCCAAATGATCTTGGAAGGTTCAAAAACTGGGAAACTGGGTTCCTTGACCAAAGATGAGAAGAAAGATGTATAGGAGAAAACATGAGAGGAATCAGAAAACCAAACGCCTTAATCACAAGTAGCAGAATTCAAAACTAACCAATAAAGTGAAACAACAAATAAGAAAGATCACCCTATCATTCAAGTTTCAGTAAAAATGAAATTTCCAATTCATAGAAACATTGTTCAAGGTGGACACAAAATCCCCAAACGACAGCTTGTCCTCTTACTGTACTTTGTTTTCTTCCTTTCAAGTAAATATGCTTCTCATTACTCAAGCTCCATAACAGGAATCAATATGACCTCTAGACATAATCCTTAAAGATCTTTAAAGAGCAATAAAAGAGATACGAAACATGCAGAGAGAACAAAAGAATGTACTGGGACAAAAGCAAACCTGGACCCAATCATCGCTCAACCCAAAACTCCTGGCTTTTGAAAGCAATGTAGGATATAGTTCAACCTCTAAAATTCTTACAAGAGGCATTGGTCTTTTGACACCATTTATGAGAAGAGGAGGCCCACTTGCACCAGATATAATTTTGTCAAGAACTTGGCTGATTGTGTAAATTGGGATGCCTCGAACAAATTGATGATCTTCAGAAGAGCTACAACCAAACTTCAGCTGCAAATGGAATATAAGCATGAGGAGAACATGTTACAATGTCTCACCAAAGAGTTATTTCATAATCCTAAATGCACAATCTATATCATATTGGAAAACAACAAAACAGGTGTTAAAAGGAGATGTCAAAATAGGAGAATCTTGCAATCGGGCATGGTGTGATACATGGAACACCGCATTACTGAATCCAGAAACACACCAAATCATGCAACCGAAAAGAAACACACCCAACCCTCCTCCCCACCCCAACCCACCCCACCCCACCCCGAAAAGAAAAAAATGCTGCATAGCTTGGGTACGACAAGTATAAAGATGGCTCCTTGGGATTGTGAATTCACCGTTTTCCCCTTTAAGCGTTTTCTTTTCTGCATCAGTAAATAATGGAGATCAGACACGTCATTACACGTGCTGCATGGAAATTGGGAATTCCAAAAGAAAATAAAGGAGGGCAGGTGCACACCGAAAGTGACAATTATAGAAGATACCCTATTTCGATAGTAATTTCAATTAAGAGGGGGAAAAAAGAAAGGTAAAGAAAAGAGAGGGGGGGAGGAAGCCTCTGCTTTGTACGGTGAAAAAGGATGGAAGGAGGAGTAAAATGCCCCAGAAATGATTTAAAGAAGTGAACATATCTGAAGGTCCCAACTCTTAAATGATAGCAGCTAGCTTCTGTATTAAGCACAGAGCAAGAACAGTAGTCAACCAGCAACTATGAAAGTAAGAATTTAGGACTCCGGGAATTTAACCCAATAACCCACGGCAGCAAAGTATAATTGTGAGAGAAGCTAGAACTGTATAAAACTTGGAATGTTAAGTATGCAATTTCACATTATTTTCTCTTTTTAAGAGTAAAAGGCACATGTACTTTATACGCGCAGATAAAAATGAAACTATTAACAAAAAGAATAAAACCTTTCGTATGGTACACAAAGCATTTCTTCGGAGAAACAACACAAATAATTTATCATTTAACGACCTTGATTATGATGATGATTCGATGCAAAGAAAACAAGACAAGATTTAAAGAGACCTGAGTTGAGAAGCTTCCCCATATAGCTTGGACCTTTCCCTGCTCGTCAGTTAGAACACCCGAAAATGTACTACCAAAATCTGAAAGAAAGCGAGAAAGATAATCCAAAAAGCATATTAAAAAAAAAAAAAAAAAAAGTGCCATTGTTAAGTTCTAATTCTCATTATAGAAACCACAATTACCAGTATCAAGCTCAATGACTTCCATATTGGTTGCTCTGTACCGTGGGCAATCAGCAGAGCCAATATTTAACGCAGCACATGGATTGGTCACTATAGATTTCCTGGATGTTGCTTGGAGGCTTCTACTTAAACCCACGAGATATACCGAGTCTCCACGACGTAAGGCGGGCTCTGTCTCAAAGTGTAATTTTTTAAAATGAATATAAATTATTGGGGGGGGAGTCCACTTCTCAAAAAGGTCATTTGTAGTGCATAAAAAAAATGATGGAATAAGCCTCAATGTGCAAGCTCAATATGAAAGCCATAATTCTAGAAAAGGATTTGAAAAAAAGCCACAGGTCCCAGGCTATTGATGAGCAAGTACAATATGAATGTGTTGAAGTAGTCAACTTTCTCAATGTTAGATTTGACTTTACTCCTTTGTATTTTAATATAAATAGTTGACCACTAGGGGAGTAATTGGGATAAACGAGGCTGTTTGTTCTTATCTAAAATAGATTCACATAGATGGTATTTATATTTATGTAATTGGATTGTATCAATGAAATACCAATATCACGTGTCTGCTGCTCAGTTATCTGCAATACAAAGAATTTCTTTCCAACGTGAAGACATCTTTAACAAACCCCCTACCCACCCTCTGGAATGCTAAAAACTAACATTTACGTATATACAAGGAGTGCAGACAACCATCTAGATCTGCTTATGACGCCATTGTGCAGACAACCATCTAGATCTGCTTATGACGCCATTGTGCAGACAAACATCTAGATCTGCTTATGACGCCAAAACTAAGCACATAAACAAAATTTTAACATACAAATTTTTAAACAGCAAGAGTTAGGAGAGACATAAAATTCAAAAAGGTAAGAAGTGGTTTACCTAGTAAGCAGATATTTCAGCAAACTTAAACCAACATCATTTCTTTCAAAATAAGATGCAGACGAAGGGAAGTACAGTGTTTTTGAGTAAAAAGAGTATAGAGCTAATCACGAAACTTAAATCTGATGAACTAGTTATAAATAGAAAGAAAGAACTGTCAAATTACACCTAATAGCAAAACTAACCAGGAAGTAACTCAGCAGCACGAACAGCTGAGGCACCAACAGCTCCCAGAGCAGAGGGGTCATACGAAATGAGTGCATAGTTATGGACAGGATGGAGAAAGACTACCTACAATTTGAGTAAGCAACTTTCAGCCAAAAGTATTATAACATAATTTCGGGAGGTTATTTTCAGTTAATGACTTTTTTTTTTTTTCTAAAAAGGGATGGTAACTGCATATTAAATATTAACAGATTTACCTCTCCAGGGATTTCAATGGGAAAAGCCGCAAATGACAGCATCACATCGGATGCTGATATTGCAACGGTGTTCTTGTCCACCGCAACTAGTCCCATGTTCCCTGAATGATATATTACCACACCAGTGCCAAAAAAATGTTGTGAATGGACACCGTCAAGCATACATGATGGTGGCACATAAACCTGCAAGCTTACGAGATCATGAAGTTTAGATTAACTGGACAGGTCGAAAATAGGCCTGAAAATCTTGGTTAAAGAGAGATCAGATCAGTAAGCAATACACGAGGCAGATATGACCAATCAAAAGAACGTCTACAACAAAATCTAAACTAGACCAATATAGTCACTGCAGCAAGAAGAAATCAAATGATTAGAACTACAGAAGTTAGAGAACTCAAACCACAAAAACCAACAATAAATGAAAACATCAAATGCACTTTAATGAGACCAAAAATTGAAAAAGGTCGGTGCAGGCAGGGAAAAATATCATACTTGATTATGAGGCTTGAATATATTCCTATTAAACAATGCCTTCCATATTGGACTTCCTTAAAGCAGTCCTAGGAGTTTAGGTTATTTCTTTTTCGTTTGTTTCTATCTAGACAGGAAATGTCAAATCCAGTGAGGACATCTTGTCTTCTCTTCTTGTAATTCTCTTTTCCATTCCCAATAAAATGTGTACGTGAGTTCTGTTGTTTTAAGAGGACATATTGGTATCTAATGTTCTAAGTCGTACATTATGTTTGATTCATACAAAGTTGTCTCCAACTGAAAAAAACAAAAAACAAAAAAAAAAAACAAAAAAACAAAAACAAAAACAAAAAACAAAAAACAAAAAACAAAAACAAAACAAGACAAAAAAAACAAAACAAAGAAAAAAAACAAACGAACGAACGAAACCAATAGATATTTTGATCTTAACATTCTTGCATTTGCATCAGCTACATTTTTACAGTGGATTAAGTTGCACATAATTGAACAAGACATAACTGAATGGTCAATTCCGAAAGGCATCAAAAGTTAAAATTAAATGGGTGGAACCAAATAGGGAAGCCAGCAACACACTCAACTTCAAATATTTGTGATAAAATTCAGTAAGAAGGCTCTAGGTTTTTACCTCGAACATCACCAAAGTTGGTTCTATCTTACGTTCAGCAACTGAAGCATTAGCAGCCACAGCAGTTGCACCTTGATAGTCCCTCATCATAGCATTCTCCACTGTGATAGGATCTTCCACTTTAGCTTCTCTTGTTCCATGCAGTGTACAGTCAGCAGCAAGATTTCCATCAGCAGAAATATCCTCTTCCACCCGTCGTTTCTTCACTTCCACATCAACTTCACCCTGAGAATGTGCTTCATCTAAGACATGTTCACAATTAGTTTCCATACTTGTAACACCATGACCATCAGTCAATTCAAGGCTATCTTGATTCATGTGTTCCATACAAGTGCCTTCAGTAGTTAGTGGGACTGTTTGGCCAGCCAAAACACCAAGGTCATTGAAAGCAGATGATGGTAAAATAGAGTCGGGTTGAAAAGCAGGCTTAGCGATCCATAGACCAGTGCTATCATCACGCTTATATATTTGAGGAGGAGCATACCATTCATGGCGATCAACTGTCACCAGGACTGACTGTGATCATCAGAAGAGTCAACAACAGAAAATAAATTCCCATGCAAATTGATAGAAGCAGGAAGAAAATAAAGTAACAAACACAGAGAACTGCAATATGAGCAAGGACAGGAAGAGATGTATGCACACAAATGCACACACGCACACCATCATACAAGCATACATAACTCTGTGCACATATAGAAAGAGAGGAAAAGAAAATAAATACATATATAACTAACAAGATAGAAACAATAAGAAATTATTTTTCTCTCTTTCTGATAAGAAACGAAGCTATTATTAATGATTTTTTTTTTTAAGAGACGATAATATGTAAAACAGGTTAACATGAACCAATGTACAATAAACACAGAGGGACAAAATATCCTCATATGAACGACAGGAAAGAACCCCAATCCCCCCAGCCTTTTATTTTTTTCTCTTTTTTTTTTTAAGGAAACGAGCATATACATGTTATATTAATATTAACCAATGTACAATATACAAAGAGGGACATAATATTCTCAAAGGAACTACAAGAACTCCAATCCTGTAGGAAATCAGAAAACATTTAAGTTCCTAAATTCCTCTTCATTACCTAACCCCAATCCACTCAAAATTTTGTCCTAAAGTGTCTCACGATCTTCTTCCAACTCTTCAAGGATTCTTCTGTCTTGTCCCAACCAAATCGTCCAGAAAATTTCCAAACATCTTCTCCACTTGCTACCTCCTAAACAAAATTTCCGACAGATTAAATTGCATATTGCCTTCTGAGGAAAGAATGGGAGAAAAGTACACGGCACTTGCAGTGTATTCTTATTATTTGATAAAAAAGTTTACAGCTGATTTTATAGACTAGGATTAGGAAAAATAAAATCAAATCAGATCTTATCCTAATCAAGCCTTGATTCTACAAATCAAAAAACAAATCAATAAGATAAAAATAGAAATAATAGCTAATAATTTTTTAATAAAAAATTTGAAAGATAAATGAAAAAATCCGAAAATATCCAACACTCCCCCTCAAGTTAGATTGAAGATATTCAACATTCCCAACTTGTCAATTAGCTTCTCAAACATAGGTCTGCCGAGGCAGGTTAACAAGTCTGCTGTATATGTCATACATATTATTCCCTTCTCTATTTTCTCTTCAATGAAGTGACGGTCCACCTCGACATGTTTGGTTCAATCATGATGCACAGGATTATGAGCTATGTTTATAGCAGCCTTGTTATCTCAGTAGAGTTTTGTAGGACCTTCACTTGCAATCTTGAGCTCTTCAAGTACCATTTTAAGCCACAGTAACTCACAAATTCCCTGAGCAACTGCTCTAAACTCAACTTCAGCACTGCTTCTGGCTACAACTGGTTGTTTCTTACTTCTCCAAGTTACTAAATTTCCCCAGACAAATATGCAATAACCCGAAGTTGATCGTCTGTCATTCATAGAACCAGCCCAATTTGCATCTGTAAATGCTTCAATATTCCTTCTAGTATTCTTTCTGAAGAACAATCCTTTCCCTGGAGTCCCTTTCAAGTATTTTAGTATTCGATACACAACTTCCATATGGACTTCACATACTCACAGTACTGACAGCAAAAGCAATATCTGGTCTAGTATGGGAAAGATAAATAAGCTTTCCCACCAGACATTGGTATCTTCCTTTATCAACTGGAGTTCCATCAGCACATTCTCCCAATTTATTACTAGGATCCATTGGAGCCTCTACGGGTTTGCAGCCCATCATACCTATCACTTTCAAAAGATCAAGCACGTATTTCCTCTGAGAGACTGAAATTCCAGACTTGTTCCTCATCACTTCCATGCCTAAAAAATATCTCATACAACCCAAATCTTTAATTTCAAATTCGGTTGCAAGAGATTTCTTCAGTCTCTCCATTTCATCTTCATCATCCCCAGTCAAAATGATATCATCCACATAAACAATGAGGATGGTTACCATCTTGTTTCAATGTCTAAAGAATAAAGTGTGATATGTTTGAGCTTGACTATATCCCTGTTGCCGAATTGCCTTTGTGAATCTATCAAACTAGGCCCGAGGAGATTGGTTTACTCCGTAAAGAGATTTTCTCAATTTACACACATGCCCATGACGTCTCCCTTCATCAAAACCTGGTGGAAGATCCATATACATCTCTTCTTCGAAGTCACCGTTAAGAAATGCATTCTTAACATCAAGTTGATGCAACTTCCAGTCCAAATTTACCGCAAGAGACAATAAGATGCGGACAGTGTTTTAACTTTGCTAAAGGAGCAAAAGTCTCCTTGTAATCAATACCATAAGTCTGCGTGAATCCTTTTATAACAAGCGTCGCTTTGTATCGCTCTATTGAACCATTTGAGTTGTATTTGACTGTGAAGACCCATTTACACCCAACAGGAGTCTTCCCTTCTAGTTTCTTTACTACCTCCCAAGTTCCATTTTTCTCAAGAGCTTGCGTTTCTTCTAAAATTGCCTTTTTCCATTATGGGCTTTTTTGGCTTCATCAATATTCTTGGCAATTTCTACACCTGGAAGGTTAATAACCAGAGTATAGACTGCAGGAAACAAATGGTCATATGAGACATAATGAGAAATTAGATGTTGAGTACATGACCGAATACCCTTTCTTAGAGCGATCGGAATGTCAAGGTCGTCTATCATAGGGAGGGGATCTAGTGATTGCGTAACTGCTTCCGGTTCAGATTCGTGACGAGGCAAGGGATTCACAGATTCCTCTACTCTTGTTGAATTTTTTCTTTGTATATAAACAAGCAATTCAGGTTGTTGTTGTTGTTGTTGTGATTATTGTTGTGATTCTCCCCCTGCATTCAAATTATTTTCAGCAGGCAACATTGTCTCGGCTATCTCGAATGGTATTGGAAGATTGGTCTCGGTGAGATAGGAATATTGGGTGATGATGGTGTGCTAGATATAGGCAATGTTACTTCCCAAAATTGTCTTGTTGTTGATTCTCCCCCTAAAGAGAATTTTTGCTATAGAATGGATGATTTTCCAAGAAAGTAACATCCATTGAGACAAAATATTTTTTTTTTTCTGGGGAATAACACTTATAACCTTTTTGAGTTGCCGAGTAGCCAAGAAAAACACACTTAAAGGCACGAGGGTCAAGTTTTGATCCATCTGGAGAATGATTATGGACAAAAGAGATGCAACCAAACACTTTGAGAGGTAAGGAAGTAAGAGTACGTGCCTGGGAAAAAATGTGTGTGAATGTACTGAGTGGAGTGTGGTAGTTAAGAACAAGAGTAGGCATACGATTTACTAAGTATATGGCAGTGAGAATGGCATCGCACCAAAACTGTTTTGGGACATTGGTAGTAAACATGAGTGAACGTGCAATGCAACTTCAAGAAGATGTCGATTTTTTCTTTCAGCAATCCCATTTCGTTGTGGGGTATTAATACAAGTACTTTGACGTATGATCCCATTTTGTGTAAGATAGTCTCCAAGAATTGAATTAAAGTTTTTCCTCCCATTATCAGTGTGCAAGATTTGTATTCTTTCATGAAATTGATTTTGAATCATGACGTGAAAGTTTTTAAAAGTTTGCTCAGCATCTAATTTTCCTTTCAAAAAGTACACCCAACACATCCTTGTATGATCATCGATAAACGTAATAAACCATTTAAAGCCGTTTTGACTTTTAACACGGGAAGGACCTCCCATGTCACTATGAATCATTGTAAATGGTTTAAAAGCAAGTGAGAGGGGTAGGATGCACGATGATACTTAGCTAATTGGCACACATCACACTGAAATTTAATAAGCTCTTTATTACGAAACAAAGATGGAAATATATGTTTTTGATAAGGAAAACTTGCATGACCTAACCTACGATGCCATAACATTATTTCTTGGTCTCCAGATTCAGATGAAAAATCACAACTGGTAGTATGAGCTTGTTTATACACGCTGAAATCCTTCTCAAAGTAATAGAGTCCTCCATATTCCCTAGCACTACCAGTCCTCTTCTCCGAAAGCCGGTCCTGAAAATCACAAGTTTGTGAAGAAGATGTCACCATGCAGTTTAGATCTTCCGTCAATTTACTAATAGAAAGAAGATTGCAAGTTAATTTAGGAACATGAAGAACAGAAGTAAGGCTGATATTTGGAGCAATATTAATTGTACCAATTCCTGCCACTGTAGAGAGTGTCCCAACTGCAATTCTAATTTTAATATTTCCTGGACTGGGTTTCTAAGAAGAAAAAATAGTCGAACGACCTGTCATATGATCAATAGCCCCAGAATCAATTATCCAGGGTTCATGAATTGCATGTGGTTCACTAATAGCAGTCAAGAAAGTACCTCTTTGAGCCAAAAGTGATGTACTTGGTGGCTATGAAGGAGTTAACAGTTTGTAGAACTATTGCAGATGGTCTATACTTAAAGATAATTAGTACATCTCACTGTTTTCCTTCTTTTCTACTACTCCAGTTTCGACGTTTGCTGCTTGGAAGCCCCTTGAATCTTGTCGATTCACTTTTTCTCTCCAGTTCATAGTTCTAACATGGATTTTCCAGCATGTTTCACAGGTCTGGTGTGGTCGATTACAATGATCACACTAAAGATTGCTACCCTTCTTATTCTTGAATCATTTTTGTTGAAGTTGTCTTTATTACGAACAATGAGTGCTGAACTGTTTTCGGGTGCACTTGTTTGGATTATTTAAAGATTCACCGAGCATCATTTGCTTCCTGCTCTCCTCATGACGTACTTCCGAGAACATGTCCCCGGCATCAAGCACAAGGACGTGACCTCGAACTTCATCCAATTCCTTGTTAAGCCCGGAGAGAATCGTAAATCCGTTCCTTTTCAATAATCAGCCTATACAAAGCTGCATCTTCTGGGCAACTCCAATTATATTTATTGAACAAATCCAGTTCCTACCATAAATTTGTTAAAGCATTAAAATAAACTGTAGCATCCATCTCATCTTGCTTCAGAATTCTTGCTTTGTCCTGTAGCTCGCACATCTCGTTTGAATTTTCCAGATCAGAATATCGTTTTTTTACGGCATCCCACATCATTTTCGTGGTAGTGTAGAGAAAAAATTTTGCTGATGTTGTCCTCGACAAAATTGATCAGCCACGCCATAACAATGGAGTTTTCAGCATCCCACGTTAGAAAGGTAGGATCATCTTCTTTTGGTTTTTGTTTCGAACCAGTGAGATACCCCATTTTTGCTCGTCCACGTATAACCATCTAGACAGATGTTGACCATTCAAGGAAATTTTTGCCATTGAATTTGCAGAAAGTGATTCGAAAAGACTCTAAAGAGGAATCGGATACTGCAACGGAAGCAATTGTAGGGGTCGTCTGGACAGTCTCCGATGAGACCACCGAGTTGTCACCCCTGCTTGTTCTGGTTAATGCCGATTTATACATACTTCCCTCGACTATTCCAGCTCTGATACCATGAGGAAAGAATAGGAGAAAAGTACACAGCACTTGCAGTGTATTCTTATTATTTGATAAAAGAGTTTACAGCTGATTTTATAGACTAGGACTAGGAAAAAAAGATCAAATCAAATCTTATCCTAATCAAGCCTTGATTCTACAAATCAAAAAAACAAATCTATGAGATAAAAATAGAAATGACAGCTAATAATTTTTTAATATAAAATCCGAAAGATAAATGAAGGAATCCAAAAATATCCAACACCTTCGACTCACCCAACTAATCTCAAAACTCTATTGAAATCATTTTAATAATACAAAACTGTAAAACAGTAAGGGATAAGATGTCCTCAATATAGACTACAAAATAGAAGAATGCCCTTAGCAAATCCACGAACAGAAGACTTCTAAATTCTTTTGTATCAACTACGTAAGGCTACCCATTACTTCATCCCACAGATAATCAAAACCTTCTCGAGTACCTTAAAATCCAACTCTACCTTTCTAGTCATATTGTAGCAGACTGCCACACTTGACTAGCTTTTCACGATAATAAATGGCCTTAAAGGAAAAAAGGAACGGAAACAAAATGGCCTTCAATCTCCCATCAACATAAGTACTTATGATGGTGAGTGAAAAACAAGACACTAAATTTTTTAACCTCAACTGTAAAGTAGCCTAACAATCACATTTTCTAACTCTCACCATAAAGGGAAAAAGTATTACATAATTGGAGGCTTAGACCATCTTCTCAGTGGTTCACTGAAATGTCAAACACTAATATAATATTGTTCTATTGAGACACCTTAGCCCTTTTAATTCAAGATTTTTTTTTATTTTACCAAAAAAGAAACAGAAAAGAAAAGAAAAAAATATAAGATTGGAAGAAAATATTCAAGGTTTCAGCAAATTGATGTGATGCCTGCAGAAAGAAAACCAGGTTAGTTTAAACACCAATAAATATCACCATGCCCCACCAAAGAAACAAGAATTTCGGTCACAGTCAAAGAGTTCAAACTAACGAATTCATCCTCCTTCCATCTGGAAACTTCATTTTTGTAAACTCTCCAGAATTTTCTTGTGAATTTGTACAACTTCTTAAGAGTTCAAACGAACAGATTCATCCTCCTTCCATCCGGAAACTTCATTTTGTGTATTCTCTAGAATTTTCTTGTGAATTCTTAAGAAGTTCAAGTGTATACATGAAATCACTCTTACAGACCTGTGACCAAGTCATTACCTGCTTCAGAATTCTTGTTGTCTTTCTCTAAATTGTCAAACATTTTTTTCCCCAAAGCATCATGTACCTGATCTGAATTCATATTCTACTGTACAAATTTTGATTTTCTCATAAATGTTGCGCTTGATACCATAATTTTATTTATTCAAAAGACCAGAAACAAGTGTTTTAATTTCTTGGATTTAGTGAGGATTGGAATCCGCTATTGTAGTCTTTTCTTCCTTTTGTTTGTCTGCTTAGTGGATTTCTTATCCACTAAGTTTGTTTTCTTTTTGTATTCTTTTTTCATCTATACAAGTCTTGTTTCTTAAAAAAATAAAAAAATAAAAAAAAAAGAAGACCAGAAACAAGAACATGCGATCTTGCTTTTGAATAAATTACTTTGTTAAAAACCTTGCATTCAAGAATTTAATTTACCTAGTACCATAGTGATTAAACTTCCTTTTTTCAAATTTAATTGTTTTTAGCACTAACCACCTCTCTATTCAAATATAATCTTCCACTGCAGAAAATAAAAACTAAGATAATGGGAGTAGTTATAATTTTGAAAATAGCATCAAATACATGCTTGATTGATGAAGCTGACAATCAAAATGCATACTCATTGGTCCCTCATGATGACAATATGTAATAATTGGAAGATACTTCTAAGATTATCATAATATACCTTCCTACGATGACGATCTGTGTAGCTAACATATTCCAATGGAACGCGAGCACCCCTAGATAGCTTGGATAGAACTGAGATTAGCTCCTCAAGTCGTGATATTTCTTCACCAGCAAATTTCTTAATGATGGCATGGCGCGGGACTCCAGCTCTAAAGAGCATGTATCTGCAATAGTTAAAATAAAAGTTGAAGTACATATATAGAGAGCCTAGAGCATAAAAATATATGATCAGCTCTGAAAAATATGTAATATCCCAAATATCTTGTTCAAAAGTACATTAATTCACAATATTGGCATCTGGAACCATCAGTGATGAGGTTTTTGTGCAGAAACATTAAGTTTGTCAATCTTCCAACTATACTCAAAACTGCATTGTGGGACACCCCATAAAGAACATGTAAAAACAAGTGCAAGATTCCAGTTTTATACATTTATAATCTGGCATCTTATGCTAAAAGAAAATGTAGAGGATATGTTTTAATATGATAATTCAGTGACACCAATAATACTTGAGCAGTGTAACGTTATACATATATATATTTAATATGATGATTCATATGCTAACAGAACATGTAAAGGATGTAATTCAATGACACCAATAATACTTGAGCAGTATAATATATATATATATATACATATATATTTAATATATAACTACTGACCAGACAGAAAAAATACCATGGTTTATCCATAGCTCTGCATTTTTAGGACTATCTTGAGATGTTATTCTAATCTAAGACTCTTTAGTTTATTTTCACAGAACATGAGCATGTAGTACACACAGGCTAAGTGATGAGGAATATGAATAAGGAATCTTCATGATTATTATTAATTAGACTATTTTAGGATTATAGGTTTTATTTAAATTCTGAGTAACTAGTTTAA
>JXTC01000218.1:302555-329101 GCA_002914845.1 Trema orientale
AACTATTAAATTGTTTAGAACACTACAGTCAGTCGTTACATGATATGTTTGGGCACTTTTGTGGTGAGATACTTGATCACAGATTTCCTGAAATAGTTTCTCCTTTTCATAAGAGATTATCTAGAAAAATCTATTGAGTAACAATGCAATAGTATAGTCTTTAATACAAGTTCTCAATTTATTACAAGGAGCACAGATGGTAGGAGCAAGTGTTGCAGCCTTTTTGCATCACCACCTCCACAACAGTGAAGGATTAAGGCATACAAGACAGCAAGAAAACTTATTAGGCAACTTAAGTCGGTGGCACGATGCATTAAACTAAGAGGTAGTCAAAATTTGATGTATGATATAATTGAACTGCTAATCGGATTCCAAATAGCTATTCATGGAACATGGAAGATAATCTTTAGTACTAAAGTTCAACAGGAAAAAAAAAATACATATATAGGAAAAAAATTTCCCCCTCTTGTTCTCCTCTTCGCTTATACAGACACAACAAAATAGAATGTTTGAGTAAAAAGATTGATTACACTTGCAAGTATAGCAGCCAGATAGTACTACTAATTCCTCCAATGTTCCCTATTGGAATTTATTTATTGGCTTTCCCCTAGGACATTCCTTAGATGAGCAAATAATAGTTATTTCACAAGGTAGATTTCTTGGCCATGTAGATTTTACACGCGACCTTTTATTTTCATAAGAAATAGAACTTAATTAAAGTGCTTCCATAATTCTGAGGATTTTACATGTAAATTGTGCCAATAATAAAGCTTCCCATATCTAAAAGCTGAATTTAAAAGAAACTTTCGAATAAATAAATAAAACTAAAACATAAGCAGGAAGGCAGTGCTTACAGATGCATCCAGAGAACATTGTGTGGAACAAAATTTAAACATTTTTACTTAGAAAATTCTTCTTTGGCTGCTCACAAAAAGTTGGGCTACCTAGTTCATCGAACTTTGGAATGGGTTTGTCAGTTACAAATAAAACTTGAAGGGCTTCAGTAAATATTGATTTGGAAACAAATTCACCTCAATTATTGAAGATAACATGTCACTTTCCATCTTGTTATTGATCATACAAGTAATCAACCAAATAAAACTACCAAAAATTAACATGTAATGAACATCTAAATGAGAATAGAAGAACGTACCCTGGTTCTGTAACATACACAAGGCCACAATGAAAACGGAAATTTCTTGCCTGTAGAAGGGGGGAAAAAATGTGTATTGACTCAAGATAATGGGAATGATAATAAAAAATTACAAGCTAATTAAAACAAATACAATCACCTTAACAGAAGCAACCTTGGATACCAACTACATAATGAACCAGTAAAGAAATATGTACTTTGTTTTGCTTGGACAGAACACGTTAAAATTCCTTGAACAACCACCAACTCGATTTTCATGCCAAGAAGAAAGTAGTATGGGAAGCCTAATTTCTCTAAACAAATATGGTTGCAAATAAAAGCATTTATTTTTAAAAATATATATATATATATATATACACACATTTATGAAACTCTTCTACCAAAGCCTCTTTCAAATAAAATGATATCAGAATTGGACACACAAGGGATGACTTAAGGCAGTACAGATTTTTTTTCAAATAAGAAACAAAACTTTTATTGAGGATGAAAATTAGAATAATGACAAAAATAGAACATGACTACCAATGAAGCACAGAAGAGAATAAGATTGAAATTTAAGTTTGGCAAGCCTTAAACAATTACAGTCATCTTTGTGCATCTTTCAATCATCAACACAAACAAAACACAGAAGCAAAGATGAAACATACAGCGCCATCGTCTAATTACTGATATTGCAACCAGCATACCATGGATTAAAGCAAATTTAGAATCAGTCAAAACTGAGATAATATCTAGAGGAAGCACAGATAAGAAGTTCTATTCCATAATGTTAAGAAAAATTCAGAATTCAACCAACCTGTTGATACGAAAGAGGATGTATTACTGCACCACTAACTTCTAAAAAGTAATCAGGGGTTATTGAGTGTAAATCCTGCACCTGAAGTAGAAAAAGAAGAAATTTTTCACTAGTGCAACTAAAATAATCCGCTGAACGGCATAACAGAGAGAGATATTGCAAATGAAAAGGTTGATCGCCCTGCTCCTACTGATGATCAAGTCCAGTGGAGCAGTTAATGAGAGCGAAGCCCATAAAAAGTAGCAATTAATCACAACATGAATGCATACTCTTCTAAAGAATTTAAAAGAGCATCAAGCAAGGACAAGTTGAAGTTTATCCCCGCCACCCTCAGGAAAAAAATAATAATAATAATCAAAATAGAATAACAACACCAAACACGAGCAAATCTCACCATTAAGTCTACATTTAGTGTTGCACCACCCCTTTCAATTTGTATTTCAACCTTCTGGTTAACACTATCATCAAGTAAGGTCTCCATTTTTAGGAATTGGGTAAATACCTGCAATAGAATTAAAAAATAATACATTCAAGTACAATGTCAACGTCCCAAAGTTCTACAGTTCCTTACATTTGACCAGAAATATTTTAATTGGAAAGGAAATTTAATTCCAAACCAAGGCAGAATCCTTAAATGGAAACAGAATCATAGGAGAAGTCAAATCCAGCAGAGAATTTTTAACTGGGCACAGAACACAGGAAATCGTATGATTCCCTCCAAAAATTCCCACATACAAATTTCACTAGGAAATAATGATAGCAGCTATCTTGAGTTCAAACCATCAAGGATCTAGGTTCACAACTCCTAAGTCATCACACTGTCTATTTTCGCTTTCCCTTCCTTTATCTTTTTTATTTGATACGGAAACTATTAATGAAAGACAGCATAGGGCTTGCTTGGAACCACTTTTGTTCTCTATTTTATGTTTTTATAAATGAAAAGAATGGTAGGATGTTCTCAAGCAAAATTGCAAAACCAGAATTATGACAAATGACAATAATTTTTTTTCTATCCTAGTCAAAAATGTTTGACCAGGCTTGAGGATCATCATCAACCTTTAAGCATGGACGGCATATATCAGCCTAGGTGAATTGCTTCACTTTTAAAGATGGAAATAAACAAAACCAAAATGAGAAAAACAAATATATCCTAGGTAACTCCAATTTGTATAGAGAGAAAACTCATGTTCCTTTCGTTTTTCAAATTCCGTGGGTGGCGTAGTTACCGAGACAATGCAGTCAATTATGTCTCTCCTAGAAGTTGGTTAGCTGCTTCTCATTTTGTTCTGGAGTTCTACATATTTTAGGTCATTTATGGCACGCAGGAAGGGCTCGTGCAGCAGTAGCAAGATTTGAAAAGGGAATTGATCGTGATTTGGAACCTGATCTTTCCATGACTACTCTTAACAAAGATGGGAGACCCCGCGCTTAAAGTAGGAACTAATTTGATTCCAACCAACCTAACAGTTAGGTGGATCAAAAGAAATGGTTCGATCCTCTTATTTTTATTTTTCAAACTGAGATAACCATGAATCGGGATCCTAATGCATATGGATATAAATGGTCCAGTGGGAGCAAGAATTTACAGGAAGATTTGGAAAATTTCATTTCTGAACAGAAGAGCCATCTTCATTTTTAAGTAGTGTTTGATTGATTACATATTAATCAATATTATTCAAAAATAGTATTTCATTTATACAATAAAGATGAAGAAAATAAGGTATTGAATGCCCAAATATTGAAGAAAACAAGGTATTGCGAAGCAAAAAACAAGTCAGTAATTATGATAAATTAAAGAGTTTCATTAAATAAATAAACATGTTGATGAGGACAAGTAAAATTTCAAGGACTATTTATGGCCATAACATGATAGTCGCTCGCAATATGTTAATAGGACGAATGCTTCATAAGAGAAAAGGGCCAAATATAATAACCGTTTTGGGTTTTCAAAACTCATTAAAAGGAAGAAGCCTTCTTTAAAATAGAACTGAAAAAGACTTTGTTTCACCATAAGCCTCGAAATAAGGCCAACAATCAAATTCCCTATTCTACTACACGGAACTTTTCTCAATCCTAATTACGTAAAAAGAAACTAGTTCACATAAAAAATAACAGGGGAGGGAAAAAGAAGGGGGGTTGGGGGGAGAGAACATCCAAAACAGAACACATAACAGAACAAAATGAAAGACAAAAGTACAGAACAATAATACCGTCTTCGGATGTGCTCTATATATCCAGAAAATCTGCAAAAGTTAACTAAATCCTTACGAGACCAAGAGAAGTAACTTACTTCACCATTCATGCGAACAAGAACATCACCAGGCTCCAAACAATTATGAGCTGGTCCACCAGGCACCTGGAAAAAATTCCGGAATTAAAACAAACCCCAGAAATAAACTGAATACTACAGAAATGACCTTACGACAAATTTAGACTTCCATGCACAAAATTACTCACAACAGAGTCAACAACAAGCATTCCAGTTTCACCAGGTGGTGATGCATGCCGTACCATCTAAACTAACCAAAAGAACAAGTTGTCAATTGGGGGCACACTACTAACAGAATTACCACACAAATGATATTAAAAGCAAAATACAGAAAGACCTGCTCAGTTTCACTTTGAAGACCAAGCCGACGTGTCTCATCAAATCCTTTATGGAGAAATGTCACCTATTGGAAATGTCATAAAAAAGTATAACAAAACAAAAATAAAAGTAAGAAAAGAAATCTCAAAATCAAAAGAAAACTTAAAATACATGATATGCAGGACCATCATATCAAAATTATCTGGCAGGAAAATTATTAAATTAAGTAGCATGAAGGACAATAACTTCAGAATATCTTTGGGCAATATAACTTGTTATAACCATTTGTAACTTAATAGTTTTTCCTTCTCTATTTTGCAACCCAAGAATCAAGTGCCTAAAGAATTGGAAAAGAGAAATAAAATAAATTATCTGTACCATCTTTAGAAGATAAGAAAAAACTTGATGAATGTAACACTCAAAAAATTAATCTAAAGAAGATAACGCCACTGAGGAGCTCAGGTTAACCGCCCACCAGAATAAGAGTAATGTTCCTCTACATGCAGTTCTGTGCAGGTTAATAACATTTCGGGATATATGATCCTTTAAAAGAATTCTAAGAAGAACAAACCTGAAGCGTACCGCGAGGTATGGAAACCGCTTCCCATTTATTACCAGAAAAATCTCTGCCTTTCTGTATAAACTTCAATGCTCTTACAACCTGCAATTTAATTACGGTCATTCTAAGTATTCAAACTAAATTAGCCGACATGACGGAAAAAACAAAATAAGATACTGCCAGTAGTGGAATAAAATGTGCCCACTCTTTCTAAAGGTAAAAAAAATGCTGATGCACTTGAGGACTTGCTACCAGCATTCAAAGCCACTGCTCTCCCTAGCCAATCAATCACAGGGGAACCACTCGAACCACCTTTAGTCCCAGATGCAGCCTACAATAAAAATGTAAATGAAAAATAAGGCACAAGAAACAACAAACGCAGATATTGCAACTTCCAGATTGTCAACTAACAACGAAAACACAAATATATTGAAACATAACAAACAATGATAAGCTCATTTATGGTAATGCATCTATTATACACAGTACATGGTAACTTTTAAGCTCAAAAAATTCAAATTTCTCAGTAAGATTATTTTCCGCTGGCATTAAACACTATCAGCATTCTATAAAATGTTCTCCAAAGATGTAATCCTCGTTTAGCTATGTCTCCAAACTGGTGTGTAGTACGTACAACAGATAGTGAATCTTTGGATCATCTTTTTCTGCACCGTTCAATGGCTACAGAGCTTTGGGCCAGGTTTTAAAAGGAGCTCAGTTTGTCTCGGGTTAGGCCTCGTCATTGCACGGCTAACAGTTTGACAGGGGTATTCATAGTAATTACCGTCAGAAGAAGAAGTTGAGTACAATCATGTCTATATGTCAGTCTTTGTGTCTGGAAAGGAACAAAGTTTTTGAAGATATAATGTCACAAGGATTGTAGTGCATTTATATGATGTGGTGGAGTAATATTTATCTTTAATTAGGTTAAACTTAAACATTCAAGAGGGAAAAGGGAAAAGGTTAAACTCATAGCATACTACAAATGATTGTAAAATGTTAAAAAATTTATGAGGCTACTAAATGCATCTTTACAATATAATCATTTCTCAAGAGGGGGAACCCTTATGTCTTACTGTTAACGTCAAATGTAAGGGAACTTACTTGCATATAGAAGGTATTGAAGTCATTATAGCCATCCCTGCAATAAATAACAGTCATTATAAAACTTTTATGGCAAAAGTCCAGTGGAATAAAGTTTCAAGACAACAGTGTTACGCATATTATAGACAAACAAATACATAAGGCTTAGGCCATGCAGTTTGTGAAATATGAGAGAACAGAAAGCCATTGCTGCAAAATAAAGAAGCTCTCATATTAATACCAATAAAAGATGACCAGGAAGACGAACTACATTATGTTACTTAGTTCGAGCATATATATGTGTATATATATATATATAGGGGCCAAAACACAAGAGATATTTTTTTTTTTCAACCAATTGGAAGGATTTTTTTTAGTCGTTGGATCATCATCTAATGGTGATCCAACGGTTATAATGAGGTGCATGAAAAGACGTACATCATTAATGCTATTTCTCTCTCCTATTTTTTACAATAAAAAAATATGCATAATAAATTTTTATTGGCCAAAATGATACCTATGTGTAGGTTAAAAAAAAAACCTACTGGATTGGTGCGCTATATATATGTGTGTATATATATATATATGTCTTTGAATATAAAAGGATATATATTCTTTGAATATAAAAGAGAGAAATACTTAAAACTTAATCATCTGGTTTTATTTACTCTCTTTTCTTATGAGAAACAGGGACAAATAACATTGATATTGCATAACATAATCATCTATAAGTACAAGAACTCTAAAGATCAGTTGATTTCCAGGTTAAAGAATTTGAAACCTAGTGGTGTAATTGAACCTTTGCTGAAAAAAATAAATAAATATGTAAAAAAAACTTCAAAGGCTTGGCCTTTTCTGACTTGGTTAGGGACTGGAGCTCTATGTTGTAAATTGTTTTATTATGTTTCTTCTTGTGGATTTCTCATCTACTTTCTTTGTATTATTCTTTCTTAATAATACAAAACTCGTTTCTTATCAAAAAATAAATAAATAATTAAATTGTTCAAGCGGAAGATTATGCCATAGGAGAATAATAAGAACAACTAGGAACTTTTGAGGCTTGAGCTCTCTCTAAGCATGGTCACAATGAACCAATATCAGTTCCAAGTTTAATCTACTTCTTTTACTTCGGGCTATTTCTAGACTTAATATTAACTCTAAAGTCTAAACCAGTTCTTTTTTTTCCCCACACAGGTATATGTGCATGTAATAGGACCATGCTCGCATTCCAAAGATCTTTCATTTTCTGATATGTGAATATTCGAATGTAACTCAAGACAGTAGCATCTTAATCTTTTGTAATCTCTTTTATATCAGTAACATCGGTTTTGTTGATATCAAAATATTCATCACTACACTAGACAAGTTTAGGACAATAAATTACATCTCATCAATTTATCTCAAATCCACCATACCCATAAAAAGTATGCAGATGAAAAAAGAAAGCTTTGGCAACTGTAAATACATACTTTTTGTAATGAGGAGCATCTCTATCTAACCGAGCAAGGGTACCAGCCAAGATAGATACCTGCAAGCCAAATATTAATCAGCCAAACAACAATTTGAAATAAATAAATAAAATAAAACAAAATAAAAAATAAAAAACCAAAACCACACACGCACACACATCCAAAGTTATAATAAGCCAATCTCCTAAAAAAGAATAATTACAAGGAAAAAAGGGAAACACAAGTAGAGCACCAAGGCAGACAGGGGAGAGAAGCTTTTAACTTGAGCATGCAACCCTTGGAAATTTCCACTATTATATTCAACCATAAACACATGTATACATGTGAGCCTAAGTGCACATGCTTGTTTATTATCTTAAAGCAGCAGACATTTGTGAATAGCTTAACTAACAATTGCTTGTCATTAATGCATTATTGCCTTGTCACTAATTACTGCTTTACTACAATCTAACCATGATTACCTATCAAAAACAATCTAACCATGATTAGCCTCCACATCCATTGGGGTTAAAATGGAGAAGGCATTATTCTTGATCTCTTCGTACTGCCAGGAAGACAAGTGTAGTGACGGCTCTAAAGGAAATTTTCAACTCCCAATCATTCCAATCAATCAATTGCACACAGGGAGCCATTTCAGCAGACAAGGCTTCAACTAGATAGCCTAAATAGTTCTGTAAACCCATTCAACATGCCCAAGTTTTAGCAAGTAGGAGCAGTGAAGAAGGGTTTAAAGAAATAATGCTAAGAAGGACAAAAATCTCAAACTATACATCATGATATCTGAACCAAAGAACATATGATAATCAGCAGCCACAAGTATGAAAACCTCATTTTTACATTTATTATCTCTTTCTGAACTTCATGCCAAAACGCAAAATTTGTTGGTGTCATGAAAACAAATGTACACCAACATCCGGAAGGCTTTTTCATTTCCCTTTTCATGAGTTTCTAATAATAGAAAAGAAAAAAAGTGCATCCAAAAAACCTTTTTTCGTTTCCTGTTTATATTATCAATTAACAAGGGGAAACTACTTTAAAACATATCTTTTACTACCTTTTGAAAAGTTTTCTTAAAAACAGCTACTAAATTTGATAGGCTTAAGCTCTTCAGGTACTTTCACTCTAGCTAATGTTATTCACCTTTTCATTTTATAAGTGGAAAAGGATTTCCATACAATGAACAATATGTCTCGAAAGTAAGTCCATATACAAAAAAAAGAGCTGCTTGTTTCACAATAAAAATATAACCAAACAAAGCAATGGCCAAAAAACAAAGAGCAACATTAAAAATAAAGATATATGTGTGCGTGTGATATCAGTTATGTGTATACCTTCTCACCACTATCATTACCAACCACCCTGATTTCCAGTCCAACACAAGCAGCATCAGGTGCAAGAGGAATCTCTTCATAGTTATGAAATTGTATTGCAGCTGGATCATACCGAAAGAAGCCAAAATCATGGACCTAAGAAGAACATGTACATAAAGTTAGGGAAACTGAACAAAATTCATGTTTCTTATCAAAAAATAAAATAAAATAAAAAAGAAGAAGAAGAACATGTACATAAAGTTAGGGAAACTGACATATTTCATAGAAAAATGTGCACAGGCAGCTTTAATAAGCAAGACATCTTCAACAATCATACCATAAATCATTTTGGAAAGTGAATCTTTGCTCTCCCTACACTTAGAGCCGATCTAATATCGTTGTGCTGCTTAAAAAATTTATGACTCTAATTACGCTAAAAGCATAAGCTAAAAGCTAAAAAAAATTTTAACTTCTGAAAACCGTTGTTAAAAGTGACTGGACTCAACGTCAACGGTCAATCACTTGTGAAATATTCTACTAAAGAGTTAGCTTCCAATAGCTACTCTTTAAGCAGCAAAATATGAAAGAATCCGACATAAAGCAGGTGTTTTACCAGACGCTAGCTAGAGATGATATTATTTCATAATCAAAAATAGAAGTTGTAGAAACTGTCCCAAATTGGCTCTTAGTCTTACTTAAATTCTACATAGTCGTTCCACGTCTTCTTGTTTTACATAATTATTTGCCAAGAGCTCTACAAAAGCCTTTGGCACTAAGATATTATAAACAATAGTAACAGAAAAGGCGAAAAGTCGAAACCAAGGAGAGTCGACTCACCGGATCCCTGTATACAGGATAAACAGGAATTTCTTCACGGTTCACAAACATAGCTTCCGCAACTACAGGACCTATGATAACCACAGAAAAGAAAACGTGATCAAAAGCCTTGCGCAGTTGAGACTAAAGACATCAGAAATCTCTAAAACGAAAACTTCTACTGCCGAATCTTAATGAAAAACAGAGAAATTCAAACCAACTGAACTTTGATCAAGAAAAATTTGAAACGATACCGGGCTTAACGACATGGCGATTGGTGAGGATGATCCCCCGGCGCTTGTCGACGACGAAGCCGGTGGCGTAGCTGGCACCGGCGGCCTCGGTGTCGAAGGCGCGGCAAGCGGTAGTCCTAAGGACGACGACGGCAGGAACCACTTTGCTGAGCGCCTTCCTCCAATCCTCGGCGGTGGCGACGTTTTCGCGGAAGGGAGGATCGATGTCCATGGAGAGCTCGTCCTTGACAGTGGATTCGAGCCCCTCGGCCTCCGACCCCAACCTCTCTATTTGATCGTTATCCCCCATTGACTTGACCCACTCACTCACTCACTCGTCAGCCTATCTACGAGTTCAAACAGAGGATTGGCCGAGTGAGGGTGTGAGAGAGAGAGGATTTTCTAGGGAAAGTGACGGAAAGTCTAGGTTTTGGGGTTTTCAACTTTTGGTTTGGTTAATTGGTGTTCTGGTTCAGTCTGAATCAATCATCAGACTTTTAGTACGATGACTCCTATAGGTTGGGTTTCTAATTGCTATGGTGGTACTTTTTTTTTTTTTTTTTTGACAAATATATTTTACACCAAAAAGGGAGGAGGACAGAGACGTCAAAAATTTTGTCGAAGATAAACAATGAAAATTACTACTTCACGCAACAAAATACTAAATACAATTTTTATTTTTTTTTGAATAGATACTAAATACAATTCTTCCTTCAGGAAAAAAATAAATCATTCAAACTTAACCACACCAACTTCATGGTATAATTTATTTTTTTTGATAAGATACCTACAATTTGTCATAATTGGGACTTGAATCCATGACTTCTCTCTTATACTCACACACATCCCTTAGTCACAGACTAATTGAATTAGTCCCAACTGATAATTTCATGGTCTATCTTAGGAACTTAGTTTATCAAAATCATAGCCACACTATTGTCATGATCTATCTTTATAACAGTGTTTATCAAATCATGACAATTAGCACTTGAAAATAAAAGATGAAAAAACCATAATAAAAAATAATGATTAAGTCCAATTTAATATATGAATTAATCATTTAAACAAGAATAATTAAATAGATATAATGAAATGGGTTAAAATGTGAATTGGACACATTTAAACTTGTAATGAAATGGAATGATTAATGTTCGTTTAAATATTATCATTCAAATGGGCAAACCTAATGGGAGTACGAGACTAGCTCACAATTAAAAGAGAGACTTGTTCAAAACCATGCATTAAAGAAGAAAAATATAAATACATTTATATAGGCAAATAACCCATTCTTTTTTTCTACCAGTTAAATCCCCATATTTTGTATCATTGAAGTCTGTAATACCCGCTTCCAATCATGGGATTAAGGAAAGGAAAAAAAAAACACAAAAAGAAAATTATTTTGGGGCCGTTTGGTTCGCTCATTCCATTCCATTGGAATGGAAAATCTATTTGAATGGGTGTTTGTTTCAACAACTCTAAATTTTTCATTCAAATGGTCTTTTGGAATGAGTGTTTGTTTCAACAATTTAGTTTTTCCATTCAAATGGTTCATCAGTCACATCAACTATTTGAATGGATTTTTGTGTCTTGGATGAGAATGGAGGGGAAGAGGTGTTTTTGAATGGTTCATTCCAATACTCCCATTCTAATTATAACCCATTCCACTATTTTTTTCCATTCAAATGTCTTCCATTCCAATTATAACCCATTCCACAATTTCCATTCAAATACACACATTCAAATAGGCGAAACAAACGGGGCCTTTGATATTTTCTCTACTCAAGAACATTGAAGACTCATATTCAGCTGAATCTTTGTGATACACAATTATCGTTTTGTTGCAAAAGGATTTGTCTTTTTTTTCACCATTTTCCTTTTTGTAGAATCAATGTAATATTGCCTTTTTTATTACAAATATAAAGTAGAATCTTCCTTTTAGATGCTACAATGGAGGTAGTTTGCAACAGTTACAATGATGCCAAAAATTGATATAACAACCAGATAATAAACGATTATGAACATCAATAAACGACACAAGGATTTTAAAGTGATTCAATCTTTTGAATAAAAAGCCTATAATCGTTATAATTACTGTTATTCAATATTCTCTTGATTATAAGAGGGTCCGATCCCTTCTTCTGACCTATCTTTCTTAATTTATAGGGCAAGTGGAATCCTAACAGATAAGAAAAGTAAATATTTGAAATTGTGAAATTATGATTTTCTTCCACCAAACTTACGTACGACATTAATTTCAAATATTAAACTAAGTGAAATATCTTCTTATAAAATAATAAATCATGGGTTTTATATGAACCATGCAAATATGTTACATTAGTGTATACCACAACCACTATTATACAAAACTGATTACTTTTGACTATAATTTTATTTTCTCTTATTTATAACATTTTTTTCTTCTTTTTCTAGTTGCCCCGCCCAAATCACAAAGGAGGGAGGGACTCTTAGCAAAATGGTTGATTTTGGGTCTTTCTTAAATAAATATAGGTATTTCAAATGTAGCAATAAAATAACCAGTTTATCAATTGTTATATCAGGTGTAAAATTATATGCAGAGGTATAAGAACTAATATATACTAGGTATATAAACTATAACTGGTATATAAGTAGACAGGTCGTAATTAAAAATCGATATACTCAATCAATTATTTAGCTATATCGAAAAAAAAGGGAAAAAAAAGAGGGGGATGGGAATATTTACTAAAATGAAGTGTTAAAAATGGACGCCCACTCTAATTTCTTTACAAGCTAGAAATTTAGCTATTGAAAATAGTAATTAACATAGTAAAACAACTGTTGTTGACTTTCATTCATATCTATTTATATAACAATAAACGGCTAAGTGCTCTTATGAATAGTATATTTCCGCTGTCCAACTTTCTCAATTTTTTCTGTCACAAAGCAATCTGGACAATTGGATGAAGCTTATATCTACGGTTCATAACTGCTTAGATTTGCTATTGATAGAAGCTCCCATAATCTTACTGATTTATCTTCCTTTTATGATGTTCTTGGATTTTAAGTTTTTCCCTTTCTACGTCTAGATAAAAAAGAGCTAAAATATAGGAGCATTTGAAATCAATAAATTGCATTTTAACTTTTAGCAATATTATATCTCTTTTTCTTTATATCAAGAATAATCTTTTTTCCCATTTTTTGGCTTTTTTAAGCAAATATCTTTTTTATATTGTTGATGAACTATGTACACCACATAATTTTGCTAATTGGCTTTTGTTAAATATCATATGGTTTGCTACATTTTTTAATCTATCAATATATTGATGCTATACTATGCCTTATACAAAGCACTCGTAATCATGAGAATTTTAAAACTGAAATAGGGTTTTATTAAGATAGTTTTTCGTTTTTTTAAGGAGAAATAGGGTTTAAAACCCAAAAAAAAAAAAAAAAACTACTCAACCAAACGAGTGTCACTATGGTTCTATTCTTTTACATGAACTATATCAAGAACATTTTTTCTTTTTTATTCGAAAATACACCTTACCTTTTCGTATTACAATTTTTTACTCATGATACTACGGGTGTCACTCTGTTCTTAATCTATTTCGTATATGTCTTGATATACAAATTTTTTTCACATGGAGAGTGAAGTTTATTCACAAAAGAACTACTAAAAGTATTTTTTTCAATTCAAGGTATTATTAGCATATTATTTATTTGATAAATCAATGTAGCTACTCACAAAACACGTGAGCACGTGCAACAAACTAGTGTTTTTAATAAGTGATAATCGGTTAATCAGCACACAAGAGACTCTTAGCAAAATGGCCAAATTTTGGGCTTCTTAAAGTAAATGTCAATTATTTTAAATTTTATGGCAAAATGACCAAAATATCACTTCTAACATATTGACACCACGTTGAGGAGGTAATTAGGCTTAGGAGCCATTTTGGAGAATAATAGCATTAGATTTATCGTTGTTTTCGATCGATTTTTCTAAAGAAAACTGCTACCAAAATAAGAACTTATTTTTAGAACCCGTATTTATGAAAAAAGCCCCAGATTGAGTACATCGGATATCATATATAATATATACTTGGCATACAAACTGAGATATCTAGTTAAAAAAACTGATGTACACCATTTAGCGGGGAAAAAAATAGATATTTATTTTTAAGTGAAGCTTAAAAATTGGTCATTTGTTAATAATTACTAAACATGTAAATATGTAAACGGAAAAATTGAAAAATCCAAAAAATTGAAAAATCTTGAATGACCTAATTATCTTGTGAGATCTCAGATTAGTTACTCGTTAAGTAAGCTGACTGATTAATTATAGGATTCTTGAAATTTTCGAGTTTTGAATAAGTAACTTACACTCGAGATAAAAAGTTTTATTTTTTTTTTTACAAAAATCTGAAATCTTTCAGAAAGGAAAAAAATATATTAGACCATCCAAGATATTCCAATTCTTTTAAAATTTTACAACATAAAATCAAATTTCCTCGTATGTATCCTTGTGCCCATGGGCTGTGGTCGCTATCCATTTATTAGGGCAGCACGACCCAGGTGACAAATATCATTATTAAGCCTTGGTCAAACATTTCAATAACGCTGCTTCAAAAGCAACTCCCATCTATTGAGCCCTAATTATTGACTAGGCTAATTGAATGTTTTCACAAACAAGGATGTAAAAATGCAGTTTTCTCTTAAGTTTTTGGCAGTTAGAAAAGAGTTTAAAGGGAGATAATTAGAATCAACCTAGATTGTCAATATATATACCAAATATCTCTTCCTCTGTTGAAAATTTTAAACAAAGATTAGGTGATACCCCATCAAATGACCATTATTTAAGTTAAGAACTTGAATAAAAGATAGTTTTACCGTAGATTTGAAACTCATATATATATATATATATATATTTTTGGTCTCCAAATTCTTTTCTTCATGAATAATTAATTAAACATCATGAAAGAACTTAAATGTGACATGCCTCTCAGAACAGTCCAATTCGTTAAACCAAAGCTTAAAATCAATTTAAATCACATTTTTATATTTAAATCACAAAATCTTATATTCAATCAAAATAACTCAATTTATTGTAAAATTCATTGTAAACTCGTGTAATTGAATCCCTATTTCGATAGAGTAACTAAGATTACCTACAAATGGTCTCGGTGTCCTCGACTTCACTATTAGAATAAAAATCGAACTAGAGTGATCTGAAAATGAACTTTTCTATTACTGCAAAAATCACGAAACAGATCTAAAACATGAATCTGGTGCAAAAGAACAAGTCTAGAGACGTGTCTGGCTGGGGCTTCAAAATGAGGTTCAGATGCTCGGGAATTGATATGGACAGCTTGCAACTCATGTGGCCAAAAAAGGACATCCCCAGCAAGGTCCAGTCCAGTCAGTCAATTTATATGTTGGGTCAAAGGTCTCAACAAATACTTCTTGGTCATACAACTTATTAGCCGCGGAGACGATCGTTTTAAGAGAAACAACGCCGGAAGCCACGTTTTATAGCACGCTTGAAACTGAGCGATGCCGACAATGTTGTCTTTGTTGCTTGGGTAACGATGACTTGTCTTGGACTACGCGAGATTTTTGTACAACCCTTTTGACTAGGGAAGCTCCTGGGGTTTGGTTCATAAGCTAAAGCTCTTCCTTCTTCTTCCATGGCTCAAAGCTCTTTCGGTGCTGTCATTTTAAGGAGGGTCGTGAGTTGGAAAGGGAAACAGAGACAGAGATGATGGAGGAATGCACGAAAATAGCAAGAGAGAGTGTGTGTGTGTGAAATGGGATATTGTACCTCTAATTGGTACAAATAGAGGTGTAAATATGGGCCGGACCAAACGGGCCGGCCAGCGGCCCACAAATTTGGCCCGGGATCGGCCCGGCCCGACCTGATACTATTCACAAGCCAGGCTCGGCCCGGCCCTAAGACTGGACCGTGCTGGGCCAATGCAGTGAGTCCGTCGGCCCGGCTCGGCCCGATTGTCAATTTTTTTAAAAAAAAATATTTTTTTGTCGTTTTTTGTAATTAATATTAAAAGAATAATATTTTAATAAAATGCTATCAGGCCGGGCCTTCTTTTTAGACTTTCGGTCGGCCCGCTACTATTCACGGGCTGGCCCGGCCTGGCCCAAATTTCTCTTTTGGCCCGAATGAGCCAGGCGGCCCATATTTACAGCTCTAGGTATAAACAAGCCATATGGCCAATTCTCGTTGGTGGTGAGTACTTTTGTACTTTTATCCTTTATTTTCACATATTTTTACTTGAACCCAAGCTAAAATTTTGAAATTATGGTTTCCCTCCACCAAACTTAGGTTCAACATTAATTTCAAACATCAAAACAAAGTGAACTGTCTTCTTATTATACCATAAATCATGGATTTTATATGAACCATGCAAATATGTGAAAGAAGTATATACTACTACTACTATTAGCCAAAACCATTTACTTGTACAATAATTTTCTTTGTTTTTATTTTTAATATATTTTTTTTTTTTTTCAGTACTCCCACCCAAATCACAAAGGAGTGGCTCTTAGCAAAATTGTTGATTTTGGTTTTTATTTTTTCAGTTGTCCCATCCAAATCACAAGGGAGTGGCTCTTAGCAAAATGGTTGATTTTGGGTCTCCCTTTAACTAAATATTCATATTTCAAATATTGCAATAAAATGACCTATTTATTAGTTGTTATAATAGGTGTAAAAACAGATTTAGGCAGTATAATAATTAATATATACTAGATATATAAACTATAGCTAGTATATAAGTAGACATACCGTTCTTAAAAATAGATATACTCGATCAACCATTTAGCTATATTAAAAAGGGGAGAAAAAAGAAGGGGACGGGGACATTTACTAAAATAAAGTGTAAAAAATAGGCACCCACTCTAATACAAAAGAGAAATTTAGCTATTCAAAATAGTAGTTAACATAGTAGAAAAGCTATTGTTAACTCGTGTTTCTAACAAGTGATTATCAGTTAATCAGTGTGCAAGGGATTCTTAGCAAAATGGCCAAATTTTGGGCTCCTTAAAAGTAAATGTCAATTATTTTAAATTTTATGGCAAAATTACCAAAATAACACTTTTATAGTACATTGACACTACATTCAAGAGGTGATTAGGCTTGGTAGCCATTTTGGAGAATAATAGCATTAGATTTATTGTTGTTTTTGGTAGATTTTTCGAAAGAGAACTGCTACCAAAATAAGAATTTATTTTTAGAACCCATATTTATGAAAAAGCCTCAGATTAAGTACATCGGATATCATATGTAGTATAAAAACCAATATCTTTAATATAAAAACTGATGTACACCATTTAGCTGAGAAAAAAATTATATAATTGTTTAAGTGGAGCTTAAAAAAGGGTCATTTGTTATAACTACTAGACATATGTAAAAAGAATCTTACAAAAGTACATGCCCAAAATAAAAAAAATATTTGAAAATTCCCAGATAGCCTAATTAATTAATTATCTTGTAAAATTCTAGATTGGTTACCTTAACTAGTTACTGATTTAACTCAAGTAATCTTGACTGGTTAGTGAATAACCATAGTATCTTTAAAAATTTCTTGTTTTGAAGAGGTATCCAGCCAAGTACACTTGAGGTAAAAGCTTTTATTTTTTTAAAATAAATCTAAAGTTTAAAAAAAATAAATAAATAAATAGACAACCATCCGAGATATTACAATTTTTTCCTTTTAAAAAAGTTCACTACATAAAATCAAATATCGTCATATGTAATCCTTGTGCCCATTGGCTGTGGTCGCTATCCATTTGTTAGGTCAGCATGCAAGGTTGACAAATATTATTAGAGGAAATTAGAATTTTTATAGTAATTTTTTTAAAAAAAATTGAAAAATCTAAGATTTTAATTAGAAAAATATCACTTTTAAAAGTATTTAAAAAAATACTATTTTTTATTAATTGATGAGATATTGAAGTAACCAATCAAGTTAATTTGACTTGTTAGCTTAAGTAACTAAATTGATTACGCCAATTATTCTAATTGGTTATCTCAAGTAGCATTAAAAGATACCAATTTTAAAAAATAGTATTTTTCTAATATTTATTTAAAATCTTATGTTTCGAAAATAATTTTAAAAAATAACACTTTTTTAAATCAATGCGGAATGTTTCAAGGATTTTAGACACTTATACCTATTCTTCAAAAAATATTACTAAATTTACGACATTTCAAAAATAATAAAAATTCTGTACGACCAGTTAGGGAATTTTTCTAAATACTTTGGGACCTAAAAAACGCGGTGGCATTTTAGTAAATAAGTTATCTTTTCTTTTTTTTTTTTACAAGAAATCACAAAAGTTTATTGGAAACCAATTTAGTTTCCTATTAGCAGAATATCTTGTACGCAAATAAATCACAGAAAACCACAAAGGTTTCCTAGAAACTAGTTTAGTTTTCTTTAGTAGAATGTCATATACGTAAATAAATCACAAGAAACCACGAGCATTTCCTGGAAACCATTATGGCTTTTTTTTTATAGAATACTATGTAGCTAAATAAATCACAGAATAACACGAAGGTTTCCTAGAAACCATCGTGGTTTCTTTTTTGTAGAATATCATGTAGCTAAGTAAATTACAGGAAACTACGAAGGTTTCCTAGAAACCATTGTGGTTTCCTTTAGCAGAATACCATGTAGCTAAGTAAATCACAAGAAGCCAAGAAATTTTTCTAGAAATCGTCGTGGCTTCTTTTTTTCAGAATGCTATATAGCTAAGTAAATCATAGGAAACCACAAAAATTTCCTTGTGGTTTCTTTTTTTTAAAAAAATTTACAATAAGAGAGCCCAAGCTATCCTCAAGAATAATGAAATACAACACTGATTAATACGAGTACTTTCTATTATATTTAAACTCCATTTTATTTAATAGGATTTTCTTCATCATTTTATTGCACTTTGACGTTTTTCATTCCCACCAATTCGAATGGAAATGTCTTTAGCAAAATTCAAGGGTATGTACCCATACCCATCTCAACAAACCATAAAATTAATGATGCATATACCCAATCCACACATAAGTATTAGCCAAAAATTACCAACAAATCCAGTTTCAACCCAAGTTTAAACAACAACCAGTGATTCTTCCTCAACCTAATATTAAAAAGCCACTACAGCTCCGTCTCCGGCACTGACTTCGATTCTAAATTAACTATTGATTGAAAATGGTTGGCTTTGATTCTATCAAAAACTATAGCTCATGAACCGAACTAAACTTAAAGATGCTTCGTGGTAGAGAGAGGGAGAATCAAAGCTATAGCCATGAACCGAACTAAACTCAAAGATGCTTCGTGGCGGATAGAGAGAGAGAGAGAGAGAGAGGGTGGAAAAGAAGATTGTATCCATAACACTCCAAATGCAGATAAACTAACTTTTCTATATATACAAGTAGATTGCAAAGAAAGACCCTCAACTTAATTAACCTTGTAAGGTTAAAAAAAAAAAAAAAGTCAATTCAGGTTACAAGCTTAGCTATAAAACTCAAAAACATTTGAACTCCCTAAAAATCTCGGCTTTAATTGAATTTAAAAAACTAAATAGATTAAGTAACCAAATCCATAAATAATTAGTTGGACATAATATGAAAAAAGCATAAATAGAGGAACGAATCACTTGATTAAGGGTAGAGAGCCATCTGAGTTTTGTGGAGCAGAGACAGTAGCAGTTGATTATTACTGCAACAATTAACTATTGCAAACAATCACAAATTCAGGGACCTAAAAAGAATCATTTCTGTGTTGGTTTATAGGTAATCAGCCATCATCGACACCGTCTTCTTGGATTTAATCTTTGATTTACTCCTTAATACATATAAATATATATATATATATAGGGCACCAATCCAGTAGGTATTTTTTTTCTTTTTTACCTATGTATAGGTTTTTTTTTTTAAGCCGTTGGATCATCATCTAATAGTGATCCAACGGATATAATGAGGTGCATGAAAAGATGTGCATCATTAATGTTATTTCTCTCTCTTATTTTTTATAATAAAAAAATGTGCATGATAAATTTTTATTGGCCAAATTGATACCTATGCATAGGTAAAAAAAAAAAAAAAAAAAACCTACTGGATTGGTGCCTATATATATATTCATTCTTCTTCTAATGGTGTCTTCTTTTTCAAGAATTTAGTTTAGGCGTTAGAGATCAATAAAATAACTAATCCAAAATTAAAAACTATTCTTGATAGATAGCTGTCCCAAAATGAAGAGAATAAAATCAATTACGATTGTGAAAATAATATAGGGGAGGAAATTTGACTTACAGTGTAGGAAGAAAGCTTCAAAATAGCTGCAATCCCCTCGACCGTGTCAATGACCCTCTCCTCGAAGCAACCTCGCCATAGTTTGTTCTATTTAGGCTCCTCCAACTTTAGGCCGAAAAGTATAGTCATAATGAATTGAAGGTGGAGAGCAAGAGAAAGAAGGAAGAAAGGAAAATGTATCATTTTTCTAAAATATACAACATACCGTATAAAATTAAGTGATTTCACCCGTACCGTATTATTGATATATTTTCTTAAAAGGTAGTGCACCACCTCTTTTTCCCATGTTTCAATAAATTTAGCCCTTTTCGATTTTTGGTATTTGTACTCGGTAGGGGTGTTCATGGCCGGTCTGGACAGTCTAAATTGCCAATCCAGAAACCAATCCGAATGTGCGGTTTGGTCGGTTTACCAATCCGTGCGGTTTTGAGTTGGTCGATTCAAACCGGCCAGACCGCACCTATATTTTTGCGGCCGGTTTAGACGGTTTTCGCGGTTTGAAAACTTACAAAATTTGAATTATTAAAATATCAACTAAGCTCATATCATAATCATATTTCATCTAAAATTTGAAGTCCAAATATAAAACGAAACCATAACATAGTTAAAAACTACAACCAAATCGAAAGTCCTATAAAACTTAAATTTTAGTTACAACTTACAACCTAATCAAAATTAAATAGCAAACTTAAAGTCTTTAATCTTAAACACATTACAATAACAAGATTTAAAGTCTAAAATATCATAAGAGTCTTAAGTGACATAGTCTTAAATGAGCTAAAAGTAATCATTACTCAATTAGAATGAATGAGCTTAAATTTTTAACTACTACGATACATATTTTTAAAAAATATATGTATATACAAACTTATTGGCCGGTTCGGTTTGAATTCGACCGAATTTGTCTAAAACCAAAAATCAAACCGGTCAAGTTGGTTTTTATTTTTTCTGATCCGTAACCGGCCGTTTAAGAAGAGAATCCACCTGCATTGGACGGTTTGGACTAGATTGAGAGGTTTCCACGGTTTGGCGATTTTTTTGAACACCCTTAGTACCCGGAATTTTTTAAGAAGCCAATGTTATTATCAAACCTTGGTCGAAACGTTTCAATAACACGGCTTCGAAAGCAACTCCCAATCCCATCGACTAAGCCCTTATTATTGACTAAGCCTAATTGAATGTTTTCATGAAAAATGATGTACAAATGCAGTCTTCTCTTTAGTTTTTGGCTGTTAGAAAAGAGTTCGAAGGGAGGTAAACAGAATCAACCTAGATTGTCAATATACGTACCGAACATCTCTTCCTCCATTGAAAATTCTAAACTCGGATTAGGTGAAACCCAACAATTGGCCATAACTCAGGATAAGAACTTGAATAAAATATAGTTTTACCGTAGACTTGAATTCTTTTCTTCATCAATAATCAATTAAAGATCATGAAAGAACTTCAAGTTGACAGAAAAATCGTGGTACAAAAGCCTTTTTTTGACTTCAGGTTTTACAGAAAATCAATTCAATCATAATTCCTCTGAAATTTTTTCCCCTATAAAAATCTTTGAACAGTGAAAAATATTACTGAATGTTTCAAAAGCTGAAAGTTTCTGCAATTGAGCTGTCTCACAAACTGATCTGCTTATTGCTTAGACTTTGATAGTTCCCAGAGAAGCACAGAGTATCATCAGGTAAAGACAAGAATATGTCTGCACATCTTCACCTTATTCTTCTTTTTCAGCCAACAATCGATATATTAAGGAACTTTCTACTGCTTGGTATGACTTCATGCCTAAAAGAGTCGAAGAAACCAGCTACGAAAGAGAGATAATATTAACTTCGTGTTTGATTTTCACAATTTGATACAACAGTTTCTTTACAAACCAACTAATATAACATATTTTCAACCTTCTACGAGCTTCAGTTTATTGACAGTTACCAGTCACTCGACACCACCACAAAGGCCTGGACTGGCATCTCTTTCACTATACTTTTTTTTTCTTTTTTTTTTTTTGGTTTTTTTTTTTTTTTTTTTGACTATTAAAAACTTTTATCTCACAGAAACACCATGAAAGGGAAGACAAAAGCTAATAAAACAAGACAGTCACTTCGAGGAAACTTTAGAAGTACAACTAGTACTGATAGGTAGATCAGATGGTGTGCATACCAGAGCCCTTTGCTGTAAATGTCTCAGGCTCTGCTCCATGCTAACTTGCACCATCTCAGCTAGCATCTTCTTTGCTTTACCGGATTGATCATCTCCGTCTATCTGAGAGATTATGTTGCAGACAATATTCTCTAGAGTGTCTGGTTGAAGTTCAGACCTCGGATAGGGAGAGTCCCTCAGCAACCGCAAAAGGGTCTGTGCTTTTGTCTGAGACTTAGGTGTTCCTTGGACTGTTAGCTCGAGTAGTCCGGGGATTACCCCTTCTTTAAGAATTGGCTCCCTATATCTGCATCGGTCACTTTGACACATTGTCAACAGGGTACCAACAGCATGTTCGCGGCTCTGGAGGGAGCCATTTTCTAGCACCTCAACTACAGCAAGCACTCCACCCTCTTCAGACGTCAAGGCAGTTCTTCCCTCATCAAATCCCACCAAAGATTCTATCAGAGCGCAACATTTTTCGGCTGTCTTTGATGATTTCTTACAGGTCTTCAGCAAATTAACAATGGAAGGGATCGGCTTTGTGTCGAGAATGATGCTAAGGTTACTGGGATATGTGGAGAGATTCGAAAGAGCCATTACAGCATCAACCTTGGCTTGTGAGCTCCCACGCCTAAGGGTTTCCACAAGAAGCGGAATGGCCCCAGAAGCACCAATAACTGGCTTATTGTTTGTGGAAGCAGATAGAGTAAGTAAAGAAGCAGTTGCATACTCCTGTAGATTTGAACTCTCTGATGTCAAGAAACTGATAATCGGTTCTAAAGCTCCAGCTTCCACAATCTTCGTCTTGTTCCTGAAAATTTTCGGAGACAAATAAAATCAGAGGAATCGAAAGAAACAACATTTAACACTTTCAAAATGGACCAAGGATTCAGGACTCTGTTTAAGCTCTGTTAGAAATGGCCTATTGTTGAAAAGTCCGTAACGAAAAAATGAAAAATAAACAAAAATAATTTGCACGAAATTAAGAATAAAAGAATAAATCAAATATAAATTAGATTTTCCAGATCAGAGTGAAAACTTGAAATTGAATCCTTGTGCACTTAAGCGTGGGGTCTAAGGATTTGTAGAGGCTATTTCCTGGTTTTGGAGCCCATCATAAACCATATGGACCACCGAAACACCAACCCTCAACTACTATCCTCAACAAAAACTTTGATTCACATTTGTTATATTAAGCGACTTGACAATGACACAACTCTAAGTCTAACCTTGTCATTTATCAAAATATTTCATGAAGCTGTACTCTTTCAAAAGAAAGAAAGAGATATTTCCGTTTAATTCAATCCTAAAATTTAAAATGAACCTTGTCTAATTAAATAAATTGTAAGTTGACCAATTGGTTCTAAAAAAGAAAAGAAAAGAAGAAAGAGAGAAAAGAATACAAGATAAGAGGTAAAAAAAAACACCAAAGAATTATAACCATTCTTCTTTTAGAAGAAAGCTTAAAGATTTCTTCACAAAACAGAATCCTTTACTTCATTAATACGATTAAATGGGAAAAAAAATGCAAAAGTAAGAAAAAAGAGAAGAGATAGAGTAACATGTGAACCAAAGAACATATTGCCTTCCAAAGCATCCAATTCAATTTTAATTTTCCTTTAAAAAAAAAAAAAAGAAGCATATTCCAGTTTCATTCCATCAGCTCAGAAACTTTGATAACAATTTCTTGTTTGGGTTATTATTACCATTTCATTTGGTTCCTAATTAAATTTATTTTTTTTCTTTTTTTGGTACTGTGAATGAGTTAAAAATAATACAGTATTTATTTAAACGTAATTAATGAGGCAAAATTAGCATTCATTCCCAGTCAGAGCAACCGAAAATCAAAGACCCAACTTTTATTAACGGAGGTCAAATTTTCTGACTCATTTATTAACTTTTTCTAACCTAACTTTTGATTTTTTCTTAGCACCCAAACCCAAGCTTCTAATTATGATTTTTCTTACTTAGAGTTCGAATATAACAAAGAATCTGTTCAAAACAAGGGAACTCTCCTTCTTTTTCTTTCTTCTTTTTTTTTTTTTAAAGTATTCAGGGTGAATCATCCTCGAAAATTACATCCAACGGAAAATTGAAGAAAAAGAATTTTTAAATTATTTTTAGTTTCTTTTTTAAGGTCCCCAAATTTTCTGTGTAGCCAATCAGATTAATTTAAAAAAAAAAAAAAGGAAAGGAGTCAAAAGAATAAAGAAAAGAATCTGCGAGTGGAGTACTATACTGGCCTTTATTGATTAAACAATTTTTCTTCAAACTTAGGAATCCGAGGAAGAAATTTTGAAATTATTACGCAAAAACTAATCCCAGCCAAAAAAAAAACAAAAAAAAACAAGAGGCTAAAAACCATTCACAAACTCCGAGAAAAACTTTTTAGGAATTTGACAGGATTATATTCATTAAATTTTTTTTTAAATTTTAGAAATTAAAAAATAATGAAAAAAGAGAGCGTAGCGTACATTTCGTCTCTAACGGCGAGGTTGAGGAGGGCGAGGAGGGCGGACTCGATGGAGTCGGGCGAGTGGCTGAGGCGGAGCATGGAGATGAGGGGACCCACCGAGTCGGACAGCAAGCGACGGCACCTCTGGGAGGTCTTGGTGAGGCGCCGGATTTCGCGGGCGCCCTCGAGCTTCGAGGCGACGTCGTCTGACTGGACGAGGAGGAGCGCCCTCCGTACGGACGAGACCGGGGACGTGCTCATCATCGTACTAGTGGTTTCGGCGTTGGAATTCGTGTCGGTGGTGGCGGCGGCAGCAGCTTGGGAGCCCTCATTAGAAAGAGACGAAGGTGTAGAAGAAGCAGAGGAGGGAGGGGATGACGATGAGCTGCAGTAGTCCATGGAATTGGAATTTACCACAGCTAGCCCTCAAAACAACAAAACAAAGAACACGAAGAGTAGGTGGGTTTGGTTCTCCTCCTCTCGTCTCTTCTCTCTCTCTCTCTCACACAGTTTTAGAGAGAGAAAGAGGAAAAATCCGGGCGTGGGGAATTATAAGAGAGTGAAGGAGAGAGAAAGAGAACAAAAAAAAAAAAAATTATCAGGAAAAAAAAATAAAAAAATAGAAAACAAAAACAAAACAAAAAAAAGGAAATGAAGAGAGAGAAAGAGGTGGCGAGGTGGGGTTGGCTTTAAGCAACAATTAGAAAAAGAAAAGGACTAAGGGGTGGGGTTAGAGATATGTGACTCGATGTGTTTGTTTCTCATCTTTTCTTTCATTTTCTTATCTTTATTTTCCATTTTTTTTCTTCTCAATAACCCTCAGTTTCTTTTTCTTTTTCTTTTTCTTTTTCATAATTTTTCGTAGTTTTGATTTTCATATTGAATAATGTGGAGAATCTCAATATTTTGAATGAATTGTTAGCATGTTGATTTTTTTTTCCTCTTTCTGAATTCATAATTTAAATAATGCGGTTTTTTCACTGATCTCAACTAATGTTTGAAGAAAAATATATATTAAACAATGCATATATTTATAGGGATTATATATACACCCCAACTTCGCATAAAAATACCTGTTAATCAATAAAATGACTTAAAAAGACAATTTAATAACGAAAAGGCTGCACATCATTTTCAATTCTCTCTTTTTTTTTTTTTTTCAATTTCGCAGTAATATTCTTATTTAAAAATCCCTTCTATCTTTTGCATTATTATTTTTAAAATTTTTTTTTATACGTAATTCATCTCCTCCAGTTTTAATTTCTTTGATAATCCGTTTAATCTTAAATTAAAGCAGAATAAGTGAAATTCTTTGCTTTATACCTAGATTGTTTTGTTTTAATTTTAATTTTTTTTCCAATACCTTATGTTTTATTTTTTGTATTAATTGTTCGTTTCTCTCATAGTTTTTTTATTCAATGATTCAATCTTTTCATCCTAAAAATTACAACTGCTAATTTATTTTAGTTCATAAATTGGCAGGGACGAAAGTTAGCTTTAAAGAGTATTTTTGGGGTTCTTTTAATATCGTTTTTTATTTTTTGTCGTGGCTTATCTTTTTATTTATTTTAGAGGTCCTTTGATAATTATATGGAGTATAAATATAGCTCCTCATATATTTATTAAACTATTTAATACAAAAACAC
>JXTC01000218.1:335403-349346 GCA_002914845.1 Trema orientale
GGGACCCATTATGTCAGCCAATTCGATCGAGCCATACATAATTATATATAACCAATCACGAAGAGTTTTCTCTTTGATTAAGTTTCAATTATTATCTTCCTACATGTTTAGCACAAAATAATTTCAAATGTATAGATCTTTATAGATACTTTCTAATTAAAACTAGTAGACATATATCTAAATCTCATATTTTCAACGCTATTTTTATTTTTATTTTTTTTAAGACAACAGCCAAATATATGCGTTTAAGTATGGATTGTATTATATAGTTTGCTTATATGAAATAATCCTATATTTTTTTAAGGAACAAACAATCCAATAATTGAATTACTCGGTACATCTCATCGTTAATAACGCCACTCGCCGTCTTCATATATATTTTTTGATGTGAGAATATGAAAAAGATGTTATCATTCCATGGTAATAAACTATATAAAAAATAGGGGCTGTTTTCAAATTTTTCTCTCTCAACTATGTAGAGTGCCTCAATATGTCCTCCGAACTTTCAATTTTAGCCTTGAACCCTTAAACTGATACTTTGTTAGCGTTAGGCAAACATATGATAAATTAACCCCGCCAATTTACCGATTTCAATCCCAAATTCTCTCATTTAAGTGTTCAAATGACACATGTCATTTTCCAACTCATTGCATGATAGAAATGACGATTTTAGTGGTTTACGAAGCAAAAGTAAAATTTTAATGAGACATTTAACATAATTTCGGAGCAAAAGTAAAATAAACAAAAAAAAAAAAATTGTACATAATTTAAATAATGAGGAGAATATTTCCTTAAGAAAAATAAACAATAATGAGGAGAATATTATGTTATATTCCTTTGTTTTTTAAATGGAATATTATGTTATATTCTAATTACTTGTGGGAAGAAAGTAAACTATTTTAGCTGTTGCGATCCAGTGGCACGTGCGTTTTTCACCATATTATATTATGTTTTCCAATGCTTTGTGTTCACAATAAAGATGATATAGATTATAGATGGAAAACACGATAGAAATTAGCCAAGTATATTATATAATATACATATATATATACACTAATCATTTAACGACAAGAAGTATGATTAAAGTTGTTACGAGTTTACAAAATATCATTTTGCAAGTTTTGGCCTCAACTTAAATATATATATATATATATTATAATTTGTAATAAGTTTACAATATTTGTTTTATTGCTATACATAATATAAGGCAAGAAATTGTTTTTTTTTTTTTTGGTCAAAGGACCTTTAATTTGTACTATTCCTTGTCTATTTATGTTTATTTATATTTTTAAGGGAAAAAGGGAAATTCTATATTATAATAAATTACTTGACACAATCGAAGTAATACAATTATGAAATTTCCTTATAAAATAAAGAAAACAATACAAGAAAAATTATGTGTAGCATGCGAATGGACCGCTTGATTCCTAAAACAAAAAATAAACGAAAGAATTACCACCACTGTATCTTAATAAAGAATTTGCATTACTAGCTAATTCCATTGTTAGACAAAACTGAAATCACCATTTCTACTATGAATGTACAATCACTCTTTACAACATGGTCAGTGAACCTCTCGAAGATATCACAAGATCCTGATCTTCACGAATCAAGGAACCCTCCTTCATCATCTCAAAGTATATCATCATCCCAATAGAGTAGTTAATCTTCCTGAACAAAATAATATTTATGATGAAAATCTTTTAGATCTGAGTCGCAGAGGATTCAAATCTATAATAAAACTAAAAAAAAAAACAATAATGATAATAAAACAAAATCTACACGATCTAAAATCTAGTATGACTAAATTCGTATGATAATAAGTCTATATAGGGATATAAACCTTCACACAAACAAAAGAATTAATAAAATTAAAAGACGAGGAAATTTAAAAAAACACTAGGAAATCCTACCGGAGAAGGAGATCAACAGAGGATCTCTATAAAGATGTAAAGTGGGTCGAGCCGAGCCGGACCACCCCACATGTGGTAAGCTCATACGAGCTTTGTACTGAGCCTAGGCCCGACCCATAGAATTAGGGGGCCCGGCACGGCCCACAAGCCTAACTCACATTTTATGCGTACCTAAATGGGCCGTGCCTATGCGGGTCGACTATGGGCCACAATGTAGGCATAATTTCTTTATTGTTTTATGCCTTAAAATATCAAATATTTATTTATGTGGGCTAAAATATGAGCCTAAAACCCATTCATATTGTTTTAAAATTTGAATAAATTAAAAACAAACAAAAATAAGTAAATAAATAGCATTAAAAGTATGTAAATAAAAATATTTAATTAAAATTTTAAAGCAATATATTTAAAATTATATATAGAACGACTAAATATGAGCCTAATGTGGGCCAAGCTAGACCGAGTCGGGCCTGTGAACCTATTACTAAGACCCAGTCTGGCTCCTACTATATGTAACGGGCCGGCCTAGACCCACATTAATGTGAGTTGGGCCAAGCTAGTACAATGTTTTTTCTTCGGAATATGGGCCGGCCCACAGAGCCCGACCCACATTGACATCTCTAGATCTCCATTCTGGGTAGAAATCAAGAAAAAAAAAAAAAAAGAAGTGTAGAGGAAGAATGAGGTGATAGGATTTTGTTCAATTTGAATCAGTACTATTTTCTAGTATATTTTTGTTTAAATGAAACATATTTAGAATTACATTTAAGTTTTTTAATGTGAAAATTACACTTAATTTTTGGTAGTGAAGTAAAACTAACTTTATCTACATTGTCGTAACGAACAAATTTTTGTAATCCTCAAAAGGTTAAATTTGATCATAACTCATTCGTATACATACGTTGAATGAGGAATAAGAGTATTCTTTTTCGCCGTTTCTTTCAAATATTAATCTCTGGTATCCAACTATAAGGGGACAGTCTCTGAAAAAGAAAAGAAAAGCTTTTCATGATTTTCATGTTAGTGTAGTAAATTTCATAAATTAAAGCTTCATATCCCCAGAATGCTATAATTTTTGTCTTGGTAGGACTAATCTACTTTTGTTTTTCATACTAATGTTATAATTTTTATTTTTTGTTCTATGAATGATAGGAAGGTTAATTATAAATATCTTTCTAAAATGAATAATGTGAAAATTGCTGCTTACAATTAAGAAATTGTTCCTCTCTTTTCATCTCATGCTTATATATTTTTTTTATTAGATAGTAACAAGTACCTAATGGATAAACTATTTTTACCTTACCCAGAAAAAAACACTGATTTATTTACTTATTCTTAGATACTATAAATTTTTATTCTTAGATACTATAAATTTTTGTTGTCAAAACATAGTAATACCAATTATGCGTAATTAATCCTTTAAAAAATAAAGCATGGTTAAAACTAGACATAAGATAATAACAAACAAGTTGTTCTAATTTTCTGGCTAGATTAACATGTTTCAAAGAAGAGATATTATCACTTTTATACTTTGTATTTTGACACTCAGTTTAATTTATACATTATGTTTTAGTTATTATTAACATTGATCTTTAGATTTAAAATCGATTACAAATTTATACTCTGATACTAATTTAGAGCAGTTAATTTTTCAAGATTATTTAATAAACTTATTTTTGGATCAGTTTTTATAAAACTTATTTTTAATTTTTTAAATGACATCTTGGTAAATTAACTGCTTTAAATTGATATCAGAGAATAAATTTGTAACAGATTTCAAATCTAAAAATTAATCTTAATAGTAACTAAAATACAAGATACAATTTGAACAAAATGTCAAAATACAAGATATAAAAATGATAACAATTTTATCACATGTTTGAACCAATGGCGAGCGTGTGGGTCAAACATATCTCAGATTGTAGTTTATCAACCCCAAACTCCCAAGATTCTGGGTTAACCACATCGTATGAATGTTAAGGGACCATGTGTGTGGATATACAAAACGCTTGACTCATATTTGTGATTATGGTCATCACTGGAGATTTCTTTTTTTTTTTCTTTCGTTGTGAATGGTCAAGAGTCAAGACTCATGACTAGAACAATACAAGTATGAATAAAACTTCACTAATTATGAATTGATAATTATCACCTCATAGTGTGTATAATAACTTAGGGATAACTGCAAAAAAATATATAAAATATGATATTTTCGCAATTTTAATTATATCTTTTAGTTTGTACAAAATTTTACTTCTATATTTTTAAATATATATAAATTTGTACATAAATAGTATAAATTTGTAGAAATTTGAAATGTGAATGTATAATTTTGCACAAATTAAAAGACATAGTTAAATTTGCAGAAAGACTATACTTTAAAGTATTTTTTCTTGTAAATAACCCTAATAACCTTTTTTTCTTTTTTTTAAAGTGGGGCTTAACTAATGACCACCACTTACTACAAATTTAAAGGAAAATAACACACACATACTCTACCAAGATTTGAACCTTTGACCTCCAAAACTCACATACACATCCCTTAAGCCTTGAACCAACTGAGCTAACCCTGATAACTTATATATATATATATATCGAAATGCCTAACAATTTGATCAACTTTTGGAGATTGTTAGGTCCTGCTAACTGGTTTTCCACCACGTGGAAGTTCATAGTGTGTAAGTTCTTCATGCAAAAAAAGATTAATATAAAATAAATAAAAATTAATGAAATCATTACATAAAGTAGGAATACCAAAATTCATAATTAGTTCCTTTCTTGGGCTTCAAGTGATTTTCCAACAAGGCTCATCTTTTACTAAAGCAAAATAAATTTACAGAGTTCTCTAGCCTTTTTTATTTTGTTTTTAAAATTTTAATTGTGTTGTGGTTGGAAAGTAGGGATTGGTGGTGGGGGAAGGAATTGAGATTGCTTAGAATCATAGTTTTCAGTTCGGTGGTTCTGTATAATTACTTCTTTTAAGTATCTACATATATTCTAGCTAGAGTAGCTAGCCAAAATCAATTGGGGGCATTTCAAAGTACTTTCTCATAATTGAGCTCTTAAGAATTACGGCCAGATGAATTTGACTTTTGCAAATTTTAATTAAAACATATATTAATTAAAAGGGGTCATTTAATTCTTTTTTTTTTTTTCAGCACTGCATCTATAAATGATAGAATAACGTTAAGGCTGGCAATGTACACATATCTATAATGTTGAGACTAGATCTACAAAAAAAGAATTGGAAAATAAATAAACGAAAAAAAGAAAGAGAGTAGTTCTTATAGGTTGGGCATTCCACTGGTGAAACTTAATATTGATAGTTATCTGACGTTTTTATTTTGAAAGGACAAAGATGCCATTTTAATCCAAGTGGAGTAGTAATTCTTCTCTTTTAATATGAGATCTCTTTATCGAATGACTTGTGATGTGCATATATTTATACATTATTAGTATAAGTTTTTAAGCTTAATTTGTGCTTCATTGTTATTTTTCTAAAATCATTTATCTTAATTTGTAGTGGTTTGTTAATTTAAGCAGGTTATAATGTATTTATTTGAACGAGAGCTTAGAGTGGTATTTTCCTAAACGAATTAGTGAAAGCTGACGTGAAGAAAGAAAAAAAAAAACAAAAGCCCAATGGTTTCTAAGGCCAACTCAAGTTGATGACACAACCAGCCAACATTCATAAACGAGAATGACGATTTGTGCCTTATGACTTTATGTGATCATTATCACAAGGAAAAAGGAAGTTAAATTAGAAAGAGTCGGTGGCCATTTTATTCATTAACGTGAAAATTTGCAAAGCTGGAAAAATAAAAATTTACTCGAGTCGGTTACCCATTAGCACACAACGCTCTATATAAGAACACAAAGAGTGACAGTGAAAAAAAACGGCGAGGGAGTCTAGCGGCAGCTGCAGTACAAGGCGAGAGAGGCAGAGAGAGATTAAAAGAGAGAGAGTAATTGGAAGCCAAATTGGAAGAAGAGGCTTGCAACTGTTCTCAATCATTCACAACTCTGCTAAACTCTTTTTTGTTTAGGTTTTTATTTTCAGTTTTAATTATGTTGCAAATTTTTATTTTTAGTTTTGTTATTTTAGTTATGAACTAAATTTATTTTCTAGGATTACAATGAGATCTCAATATGTAGTTTGAATTATGATATTTCCTCTTTGATTTTGCGATTTTAATTTACGAATTGTTTATTCTATCTTACTCTTAATACTTTTGAGTACTTGATCACTACTTAAATTGATATTGTTAATTTGTATGAACTTGGAAAAGGAATTTCAGATTTAAACCTAGATAGAATAACACATGATCATTCTTAGATGAGTTTGTGTAGGATAGAAATATACTTACATAACATGTGCAATAATTAAAAGACCTTAATCTTAATGAATCTTTTCTTAATCTAATTCACATAGTTTTATAGTGAGTTAATTAGAGGAGATATTTTTACATGATTATCGGAAGAGGCTTGTAGATACACTAGGGTTCTTGATTGGCAATTCGGGTTAAATAGTAATTCAAAGAGGATAACTAGTAATTTAAGCATACGTAGAGTAAAAATTATAATCCTAAGTTTATTTTTCATTGGTGATTTGATAAATTACTTGCACTTTTTAGTTTTGTTTTATTTATTTTCTTGTCTTATTTTAGTTCAAATTTTAATTTTATAATTTTTAAATTGATTGTTTGGATAAATTGATAACTAGTGTAGGTTAGTACTTAACAAGTTATAGTAATTTCTTTGTGGGAACGATATCTTTATTCATCACTTTATTACTTGTTCGATACGTGCGCTTGCGTATAAAAAATCTATAACAACTTGTTATTTGTGATCCTGCATTAATGCAGCTCGTAAATTTCTAGTATAGATCCAACATATATTTGGACTAAAATGCCCATAAAAAAAAATCATATGAGAATTTAGAGTTGGGAGATATATTGATAGCTTCAAGATGTGTTGTGTTGGAAAAAGTTCTCACTCTATACACTAGTTAAGAAATTATGAATAAAAGCACGCATCAAGAGCAAACATAAAAATAATAACACGTATGAGAGTCATTCTCTTATAAATATAGAGATTTACAAAATCAAAACTAGAACTTGCAAAAACCTACACAATCCTTGGGTCTCTTTTATTATCTTCCGACGTCACATCTCTGTCTCTTTTCTTACCTCCTCTCAACTCTCATCATCTTAAACTCTAACCTAAGCCCTATATATTCCTAGTCATATTCTTTGGTCAATAAGACTCCCCTTTAACTTAAATTAGCAGTTGTCCAAACCTAATTAAACAATTAAGTCGATTTATACAAAACTATAAATTCATATAAAAGAAGGCAAGTTATAAAAAAACTCTATATATATGGGTCATGTTTCAATGGAGATTTTTGTTTTTGCTCCATTGATGTGTACTTTCATTTGGACCATTGGATTTTGATTTGATAGTTATAATGATATTAGTAATTTTATTAAAAAATAAAAATCTAGTTAATACGTATATAAATATAGAAAACTATTTATGACTTAAAAAATTGGCAACCTATATGTGATCTATGAGTTGGAATTTTTTTTCTCAATCCCTTTTCCATTGTTTTTTCTTTTTTTTTTTAATTCTATTGTTGATTTTTATTAAAAAAATAAAAAAAAAACTAAGCGCGTATATATGTAGATATTTTTTATGAAGAACTAACTGTATATATATATATTAAATTTTTTATTAAAAAACTATTCCTTCTTTTTTATAATTTCAAAACTAATATTATACATCCTCTTAAAAAAAAAAAACTAACGTTATGTATATTCTTAAAAAAAAATCTAGCCTTTAATATAAAACTATTAAATACTAATTTTTTTAATAAAAAATTTTCCTAAAAAAACCATTCTTTCTTTTTTATAATTTCAAAACTAACGCTATACCTTTTCAAAAAAAAAAATGTTACATTCCATAAAAAAAACTAACTTTATTTATATTCTCAAAAAAATTACTTATTCCTATTAGTAGCATAATGCGTTTAGATTAAATATAATTTAAAAAATTAAACTTATAAGTTAAAATTAAAAAGGAAAAGAAATAAAAAAAAAGGAAAAATATTTGAATGAAACATTAATTAATCGAATAATAGAAATAAATGAAATTACTTGCTATTGTAGGTCATATTCAATTTGATCAATCTTTCCCATCTATGGAGCAAAAATAAAAATCTCAATTGAAACATCCTTATATATATATATATATATATAATCTTTCAAAAAATAGAAACCAATTTCAGTAAAATATCCAATAATATCTGTATTGACTCAAATTCTTCCATGTCTGCCATGATTTGTTGGAGCCTTCACTGATGCTCATGTTATACTTGCAACAAAACACATTATTATTATTTTTTTTTGAAATAATGTTGCGTTCTTCTTTATTTTACTTCACCATACCATGTAAAATCCATGAAATTTCTTATCATATTACTATGTACTTGTAAAACTTTTACGAAGATTCAAAATCATTGTGTTATCATGTAACCAAGGAATAACCACTGTATTTATGCATTTTCTTAAAATCATCATCACTTCATTGAGGACATAACCATCATATATACTACAATCCATAGAACACCCATCATATTTCTATATATGCACGAAACATCACTTGAGGATCTACTCAGATGATACACCTTCATCACATCAATCTTGTACTAATCATTAATATTGTTCCTATACTTTGCAACTTGAACATGCATACTAAAATTAATCTCCCAAAATCTTCTTTATGACCTTCCCTATCAGCTTTGCTAGGATTTCTATCATCAACTTTGTTAGGATCTCCCCCACATCTAGGATAATATTATTGTTCTACTATAATCTCTATCATTATCTCTGATAATATTTATTGGGAAAATTTTCCGCATCATTTTACACTTATTGGCAAATTATGAATAAAAGAACACATTAAGGACAACTATTACTATCACATCACACATACACGAAAAGGAAATATTATATTTTACATGGTTTGGTGAAATTGCTTTTGTCCATAGGGATAAGAGTCATTATACTACGTGTATATAAATTTATAAGATACAAACTAAAAGTACAAACTCAGTAGCACTAGAAATCCCCAGGTCTTTTTCCACCTCTCCTAGTCTCGTGTTCAATCTCTCTCCTCACCTCCTCTCAAATTTCACTCTCATCATCTAAAACTTTAGCCTAAGCCACATATTTATATAGTCACATTCCTTGGTCAATAAGGCTCCCCTTTAACACAAATTGGTAATAACCCTAACCTGATCAAGCTCTTGTGGAAACTTATAACCCAAACATAAATTTGTTGAAAATACAAAAAGTTAAAACTAAACTCTAAAATATCAACCTAACAAAAAATAGTAACTTAGGTTAAGTATCCTACAAATTCATTATTTGAAATTTTGTTACAAGTACAGGTCAATAACTTTCCTATATTTTCAAAAAACATATCAATTGAAGGACTCACATTGCATATTATTTGAAATATAAAAAATATATTATTTTGTAATTTCATAAACTAAAATGACAAATTATAAAAAAGGGTGAAACTACAGAGACTGTCTAAAATAAGACCAAACAAATCTTGAAAGTAGAACAATTAATTTCCAACCAAAAAACTTGTTAGTAGATCAGACAACTATGTTTTGTATTTTTATTATTTGTGCATTTCATACCTTCTGTTCTGGTTATTATCAATATTGTCCTTCATATTTTAAAATTGTTTTAAATCCATACCAAATCCAAGTCAAAGGTCAATTTTGACCGATAAGTTTTTCTAAAATATCCTTTTAGTTATAATAAAAAATTTATTCAAATTCTAAAACTAAATTAAATGAATTACTAAATCAGCAAAATTTTTAGAAATACAAACTAAAATGAAAAACAAAAAAAAAACCCAGATCCATCATCTTCCACCCTCCCACGCTCTCTTTCGTTGTTCCTCTCTTCCATACAATAATCCCAACTCAAAACAAACTGGACCTGTTGTGCTCTGATTTGGTGTTGACTCACTGAGAATCCAGTAAGAGTTTGTGGAACCAGATTCGGGAGATGGAGAACGTCAAGGAGCATTGGTGTTTAATGGCAGATCTGGAGCAACGAACTCATCTTCGGGTGGCCAAAATCGAACTTGTCAGAGTTGGCGCCATCCACGATAAAGTTATAATTCCTACTGTAAGACCGGTGGGAGCTGTGAGATTGGTGGCACGCTTGGTTGATGGTGATGAAGATCAAGGAGCATGGGTGGGAGGGATAAAGAAGACGATAAAAATTGGCATAGACTTTGGTCCGTGATGACGAAGAAGAGAACGTAAAGAAAAAAAAAAAATAAAAATTGGACCTTTCAAAACTTTTTGATTTAGTAAATAATTCATCTAAAATTTGAAGTAACTATTAAATATACCCATTTATTTAAATCGTAAAAGAATATTTTCTTCCTTAAAAAAATTCCTAAAAGGGGTATTTTAATAAACTTATCGGTCAAAATTGAAATATGAAATATGAAGGACAATATCAAATAATAAGTAAAACAAAATATATAAATGGAACAAACAATGAAAATGCAAATATAAAAATGACGTTAACCCTGATTAATTCATTAAGGCAAGGCCCAAGGGAAAAACAACAAAACACCAGAGCGGGACAGAAAACAGGAAAAAACCAAACCGGCACCGTCAAAACGGATGGCGATCAACGGTATGCAAATAACCTTATGATATATGAATAGCCTTCTCTGCAAGAAGCTTTTGTGTATATGTGTATTGTATAATTCGATCCACTTAGGCAGGTGCATAGTGATCGTACTGATGTAGTCATTTGACTCATTTCAACCCGACTCTTGAAATGACTAGATCAAGTATCGTTATTAATGACTCAAAGTCTTGAATAATATAAAAAAGGTAGTCTCCGAAAATACATTTTTTCCCCCCCGAAGAATTCCATAATCCATATAACACTTTATTATTACGATAGTTGTGGTGTTGTGCATTTTTTATTTTTATTTTTATTTTTAAATTTTTTTAAAGTATTTGCGCGCATTGTTGCCTGGTTAAGCTGGCTCAAAACCTATTGAGTTTTGGACATTTATACCTATTTTTAAAAAAATATTACCAAATTTACGACCTTTCAAAAATAATAAAAATTCTGTACGACCTTTCAGGGCATTTTTCTAAATATTTTGAGAGCTAAAAAACGCGGTGGTATTTTAGTAAATAAGGTAATTTTTTTTTTTTCCAGGAAACCACAAAGGTTTCTTGGAAACTAATTTGGTTTCCTATTAGCGGAATGTCTTGTACGTAAATAAATCATACGAAACTATAAAGGTTTCTTGAAAACCAGTTTAGTTTCATTTAGCAGAATATCTTGTACGTAAATAAATCACAGGAAACTACGAACTTTTCTTAGAAATCATTGTAGTTTCCTTTTTACAGAAAAATAAATCATAAGAAACTACGAAAGTTTCCTGGAAACCATCGTGGTTTTCTTTTTGTAGAATACCATGTAGCTAAGTAAATCACAGAAAACTATAAAGGTTTCCTAGAAACCATTGCGGTTTCCTTTAGTAGAATGTCTTGTAGCTAAGTAAATCACAGGAAACCTTCTAGGTTTCTTGAAAATCATCGTAGTTTCTTTTTTGCAGAATGCCATATAACTAAGTAAATCACAGAAAACCACGAAGATTTCTACTTAATTGTCATTGAGCAATTTCATCAAGCATTTGGTGTGTAACAATTCCATTTCTAATAATTTTACACAATTTCATCAACCACTTATCTACTTCGAATACTTTTGTATATTATGGCATATATGAATGTATGTATATCAGATAAAAGAAATGAAAACAATAGAAAAAATCTCAATTTTCAATACATCTTAAGTTAAAACAGTTAAGCAAATACCTCACAGACTAATTCATCATTAGAAAAATAAATAAGCCTCGATACTCCATTGAAATTAAAGCTAAAGAAACTGAAAAGAAAAACCACAAAATGACACAGTTCTTCTTGTAAATCTTAATCAGACACTATAATTTCTCATCTGGACAATCTATAATCTTAAGCAGCTCTTCACTCGTTATACTAGTGTTGTTGCAAGCTGCCGATGACCCACCTGCAACAGAAGCCGAAAACACTAGCCACCCACCTTGCTGCCAATCTCTTGCTTGCACGCCACTGCTACATCCTGTACAGAGGCATGAAACCAATAACGGAATGATCTGGCATATCAGTCGGTGCTGCAAGTCCTGAATCAGCTTATATAGATGTTGAAGATGATCCAACTTGGGAGCTCTTTTGGCATCTTCCTAGACAAAGTAACGATTTGTTGTTCTTTGCCATGCAGCTCTAGCTTCTACTGCTGCCATTATTCTCTTATATGCCAAACATTCTAATCAATGAAAAAGAGAAATGAAAAAGAAAAATTCCCATCAGGTATGGGAACCGTAGCCATAGTTTATAATTACTTGTCAATTTTACATAATTAAAGAGGTAAAAAAATAAAATAAAATTACTACGTATCATTTTAGTTACAGATAAAGAGGACTCTCCTTAAATTTTTCTATCCCACTAATGGAAAAATAGAGAGACAGAGGAGAACAAAACAATTATACTACGAACAAAAGAACCCAAGTCAAATTCTAAAAAATAGAGAAGAAGATATAATTCTAGCATCGGGCATTGGATACTTCAAATAGTAATTATTTGAACATTTTGTTTTTTTGCCACGATCATTATTTCAATATATCCACTGAGTTTATTAAAGTTTTCACTCGGTTCAAAGTACATATTTCCACCTTTAGAGCTTCCGGTTTCTAACAGTGAATAATTTTGTTCTTCTCTGTCATCAAGTTTCCTTAATAAACAAATAAGATAGAAAAATAAAATGATAGGCAAACTTTAAAGTCTTCAAAGTCCTGCCATACCCCGAAACGCCATGCCCTTAGCCTAGATTTGCGATACAGCCATTGGTGATTACTAGCACCTACAATCTTCCAGATCTGTTTCAGAAGAATGTTTAACAGAGGTCGTAAGAAAATAAGTAATTTGGATTGGGTCGTATTTCGGTCATTATTTTCAAAAGGACCGTATGGAGTGTCATTTCTCCAAACCTATTCTCAGGAATTTTTTGGGTTGTATTTTTAGGAGTCCGCTTTAGCTGAAAACTTCTTGGCCCAGGCCCAGATGTGTACACGTCTTCAGTTGGGAAAAATTGATAAATACTCATTTTTATAGCATATCTAGATCATAGTATACATTTTTTTTTTTTTTTAAGAAAAGACATACCCGATATTAGAGTTGAAGTGTCTATATTACCCTCCACTCCAACAGCACAAAAAAGTAACCACTAATTGTTACAAAAGTATTTATAAAAAAAATGTTTACAAAAGTAAAACTTTTATACAGTCAACAAAAGTATTCCATTAGTTTAGATTTGCAATTGTTTACAATTAACAAAAATAAACAATAGGCTTACGGTTTATATTTACAATTGTTTAGAATTAACAAAAATAAACAATTGGCTTACATTTAGAGTTATTTATAAGAATTAAGCCAAAAACAAAAAATTTACACTTAGAGATTTTACGTATAAAGATCACTATTAAGTTTATTTGATCATATATTTGTTTAGGTAATTCACATTCATTAGTAAGTACTAAAAAAGTGAATAGAAATAAGAAAATACAAAATAGTAATAAATAGCTTAACAATATGTAAAATAATAATACGTAATAATTTAGCACGTATTTATAGATAATAATAATTATAAGTTGTAAATAACTTAATAATAAGCAATTAATATTAATTAAATAGTAAACAAATACTTTTTTTTCCCTAAAAATGTCTAGGATAGCTTTATTGTTACCACTATTTTTTCTCTCTCCACTCTTTTTTATTTAATGCTTACAATTGAAAATATACTTATATATAGTGACGTTAATGTACATAAATAGTATTAAAGGTTAAATATTATTTCTTATCACCCACCCATGAATACCTAG
>JXTC01000218.1:349386-426819 GCA_002914845.1 Trema orientale
ATCTGTCTGTCTATCTATCTATCTATCTATCTATCTATCTATCTATCTATCTATCTATCTATCTATCTATCTATATACATTAAACCTGAAGCAGAGAGAAAATAAAGAAAAAATTATGATAAGTTCTTTGATCAATATTCTATTTTTAAATTTTTCCAAAATTCCTAATTTAACTCTTATTTTTTCATGATACGATTGATCGTATTATTATTTTTTTCATGCTATGATTAATTATAATACATACATGTATTATATAATATTGAATTTAATTTAATATTAATGATACTTTATATTAAATTTAATTTATCGAATAAATAATTATGCTATATTCGTCTCATCCAAATAAATGTAGAGATAAATACATTTTTTAATGTTGTATATAATATTATATTTAATTTAATATTAGTGATACCTTATATTAAATTTAGTTCATCGAACAAATAGCTGTGCTACATTCGTCTTATGAAAATAAATGTAGAGATAAATACATATTTTAATGTTATAATATATTGAACCTAACTATAAATGTGATAGCTTCTTTGATCAGTATTCTACTTTTAAAGTTTTTAAGACATTCCTTATTTAACTCTTCTTTTTTCGTGATATGATTGGTCCTATTATTATTTTTTCATGCTATGATTGGTTACAATATATACATGTACTATATAATATTGTATTTAATTTAATATTAATGATATCTTATATTAAATTTAGTTCATCGAACAAATAATTGTGCTACATTCGTCTTATCAAAATAAATATAGAGATAAATACATTTTCTAAAATTTTATATAATATTATATTTAATTTAATATTAATGATACCTTATATTAAATTTAGTTCATCAAACGTCAAATAGTTGTGTTACATTCGTCTCATGAAAATAAATGTAGAAATAAATACATCTTTTAATGTTGTAATACATTGAACTATCAACTTGCGTTTTAATATTGTAATACATTGAACCTACTAACTCGCGCAAAGCATAGTATAATAATTAGTATATATATACAGTAAAGTACTCGCATAATTTGTACTATAAATTAAGATCTTATATAGTTCTTTTAAATTATAGGTACGATATTAGATTAGTGACGATCATTTCTATTTAATATTTAACTGAAACTGATTAGATTTATTTTGGAAAATTAGGTGAAATATAATAATGAGGCTTATAGAAATTTGACCAAATTTTGAGCCCAATTTCAGTAAATATCCCTTTGTCAAATGTTATAGTAAAATGTCGGGTATATATGCTTATATACCAAGTGTAAAATTTTATATACCAAATATAAAAAATTATATACCTAGTACAGTAACTAAAATTGGTAGATATATCTATCTACCAAGTATAAAAATATATATACCTAGACATTTAGCTATAAAATTTTAAAAGTAGACATCTACTTAATCAAATCTAAGTCTTGGTCATCCACCTAAATTTCTCTATAATAACTCCCCTTTGGCCTAAGTTCTTTCTCGATGATAAGGCCCAAAATTTTACTCTCTACCAAATTAATGCCAGCAACCTCAACCATAGGGACTTCTCTTTTATTATCAATATTTAAACTCAAAATAGAAAAGTCGTATGATACCCATTTAAAGCAGATGGCACCTTATCAATGGACATCTCATAAATCAATTAAGATTCCATAAAATCTGAAGGACTATTTGGCATCATAACTAAAAAACAGTTTTTTGTTTTTAAAAACAGAAAATTATTTTCTGACAACAAATAAGGGTGTTCGACATTATTCTCTGAGAACAACCTTTAAAAACTGAATTAAAGAAAACAGAAAATTCAGAAAACAACAAAATATTGTTTTCAAGATGTTTTCTTAATTTTTTTTTCAAAAAAAAAACTAATTCTTTCACATGACTTTCATATATATATTTTCTCGTAATTTTCTCTCTTCTCATTTTTTTCTCATCACTTTCTCTCTCCCCATGCTCTCTCATCACTTTCTCTTTCCTCAGTCTCTCAATTCTCATTCTCTCTTTTCACTCTTTCTCATCATTTTCTCTCTGCTCATTTCATTTTATCATCATTTTCTCTCTCCTCATTTTATTCCATCACTTTTTCTCTCATCATTTTCTATCTCTTCATTTTTTTAATCATATTATCTCTCCTCATTCTCTATTACTACTTTATTTTTTATAATTTTTTTAATCTTTATTTTCTCTCTCCACACATTCTTATCACTTCTTCTCTCTTATGTATTTTTATTAGTTTTTCTCTGTTCTATCTTTCTCAACATTTTTTATTTCTTTATTCTCTCTTATTACTTTCTCTCTCATTATTATCTTTTATTACCTTTTCACATATGACTTTCTCTCTCTTCATTCTCTTACTTGAATTTAACTCTCGCCACTCTCTCTTGACTTTTTCTCTCCAAATATTTTTTTTATAATATAAATATGATTTTTTATATTCATCTAATTTTTTTTCCTAAAAAATATTTTTAGAAAACATTTGCCAAACACCCATTGTTTTCTGAAAATGTAATTCTGAAAACAAAAAACGAAAAACAATGCCAAACATGCCTTGAATTTTCCCGAAAGATTTCCACAATCTTCGGCCCCTTTACGGTACCCAAATCTTTGTGCAGCCCATAGCCATCCTCCATCTCACAAGCTGCCTTAACCTCTGACACACCGAAATCTATTCTCCAATCATCTCTTCTTCCACCATAGTCAGTCATAATTCCATTTTCAAGAGTTACAACTGACTTCTTTTTCTTGCTAGATTTTAGCAACTACTATTCTTCTAATTACTCACTCAATTTACTAACATAAGGTATGGAGTCATCATCTGAATCAGAGTCACCCGAATCAAGCCTGAAATCTTTTAGGCCTAGAGAGTTTGGACATTTTTTCAAAATTCTCATCTCTTCTTTGTTCCTCTTCCGCTTGAGTATTCAAAATTGATGCCTTCAACCAGGGGCTATATGTTATTTTTGCCAAACTAGATGAATCTTGTTTATCATACTGCTTCTGTGTACACTTCTTTCATCGATGACCAATAGTTCCACATGCAAAATAAAGATCAGGCAGATGTTCATATTGAAGGAAAACGGACAGCCTTTCCTGACCTTATCCACAAAGACCTGAATCCCCTGTCGAAGAGGAACTGCAACATTTATCTTCACATGAACCTATATACGAGAATTCTTAACCTCAGTATCTTCTAACACACCAATGAGCTTTCTTAAAAAGATCGCACACGCATCAATCATACAAGCTACTGGTACATTCCAAATATGCAACCAGAAGGACATTTTTTTGAAATCTAATCGAGCAACCAATAAGATTTTGGGAATATGTGACAGTGTACTCCTTATGAAAGAAAGAAGTACAATTTATAGTGGTCTTGTGGTCCTCTTATGACTAGCGATTAATAGTCACGTGTCTTTTAAAATAGTAGAATGCGTCTCACTTACTATTTCTATAGACGAAGCTATAAGGAATCCACGTGCGGATTTTGTGCGTGTTTAGTGCCTTGGTACCAACTAAGGAATATTCCTGAGAGATACTGGTCGCAATCAGATGATCAAATTTCGTATAACACGCCCGGAGGTTTGGTCCTCAGGTACGGTCGGATTTGTAGCGTTTGTATCATATGGACAGAGTGTGATCTAGCCCTAGGCACGCACGATAAGGGATTGGGTGAGCGCTTTCTCTAATGGTTGGATCAAATCTAATCCTACCAAATGTCACTAATACCAACCATGTCGTTACAGATGGTCCAAGCTCCCAATTGTGCTCTCGGAACTTCGTCAAACCTTGATACAGAACCGATTTGTCGTTTTTTATTTAATCGTTCTTGTCACGAGTCAGCTTCTAATTGGGTTAGGAGAAATATCCCAACATTGTCTTTAATACAATTTGTTAAAACGATAACATAATTAGTTAAAACAAGAATCCAAAAACTAAAAAATGATTATTTTATACGAAATGGTACTGTTGATTTTAATGTAACTAAAATGTTAAAAAATAATTAACATATTGTTTAGCGCCTGCTATTTCTTGATTAAAATGAGATTTTTTTTTAAAGTTTTTTTTTTAATGTAGCAGCTAAACAATTAATCGTTCATTAAAATGCAAATCTGTCCTGATGATCAGTTTAAATCACAGCTAGTTGCATTCTAGTTATTTAATTGAAAAAATATGTATTATTCCAGTCTGCCATTCTCGAACTCACATGACCATAAATTATTAAGTTGACTATAATGTGATTCATGCAATATCTAATTAATTCTCAGTCATGTGCATTTACATGGTTTACAGCTTTCGTCTTTAATTCCAAATGATATAATAACCCTTTCTTACCTTATTTAGAATCCCAAGTACAAAGTTAATATTTTAAGATGAGATATAATTATTGGCATTCTTAAGATGGCTAGCTAATTAAGAAATCTAAAGCAGCACTAAATTTTGGGTAAAGCTGCTTTTTCAACATGTGATCCTTAGTGTCACATTCCCTTCTATTCCTAATGTCGTAGTAAAGCCATGCTACAGGTCCCTTCCTTAAATGATTTTCTGCAATTTACACATCTTGTCACCAGATTTTGAAGGAGCTTTACATATTCTTTTCGCAAGTGAATTTTGCTACATTATACTTTTAGTTAGAAAGTAGAAACACTATGAGTTTATAAATTTTAAAAAACTACAGGTATTATATATATATATATATAATTATATTTATAAGATGAGTTGATTTATATACCAGAGAATTTCACTACGAAAAACTAGAAATGAAGAATTTTTTACTGAGGATTTTTTTTGACTAATGGGTCATAAAATTCACGACGGTCATAAAAATATCATTTTGTCAAAAAAAGTCGTAAAAAGTGATTTTGGTCTAAATCTTTCCTACCAAGGTCCAAATGTGTTGATGTAGTTAACAATTGAGACCATCTCTAATGCATATTCCAATTTTAATGCTATATTTAGCACAAAAAATTAGCTATATATCAAATTTGGCATAATGAATAACATTATATTGGAGGGAGATTTTTGTGCTATACCCTAAATTATAGCATTAGCACAATAATTTAGCATGGTATTGAAGATGTTCTAAGGTATTGACCACCTCTAATAATCTAGCATAGCATTGAAGATGCTCTAAGGTAAGTACGTAGTCTCCTCCCTTTTATTATATAAAACTTGAGATTTGATGCAGGAAATTAGACTAGCAAGACCAAGTAAGGGACAGCTAAAACGTTGAATCTTGATCATGCGTGAAAGAATTATATTTTAGAAACCTTATTAATTAAAGTCTTAGCTTTATTCTGAACCATGCATTGACGAAAACAATTTGCTCAGAAACACATGATTGCTATGTTTCCGTGTTTTGTTGCCTTTGCATTTACCTTGAGTTGTGCAGATTAGCTGAGACCAATGTTTTACAAGGATAATGTATCCAACAGACTAATGAATGTACATTTTTTATGATAATAATAATTATATATATATATAATTAATACCATTTAATGGGTGACACGTAGTCAAATTTGAAGCCGTACATCAGAACAGCAGGTTATGCAATAAATTAAAAAGAAATGTTAGCAAATTCTAATTGTTTTCTATACAAATATGAAATCTGAAGGGTGAATACATAAACAATTAGATCTTATAATAATATTATAATTATTGTAGCCAGTCAGAAAGACAAGTCTTCAATCATTGGACAATAAAGTATGCTTTATCACCGAACAAGAGAATTTGAATGCTCTTGCTTTCTCAAAAGACTTATTAACTCCTCTCAAAAAGAAAAAGAAAAAAAAAAGGACTTATTACCTCATTTGTGGCCTGCATGGATATCCAAACAGATGCAACAACGCATCTTTGATGAAAATAAAATAGAATAAATTAATAATAAGTATATAGATATTTTTCTCAAAAAAAAAAATATAAAAGGTCATAAGGTTTTTTTAACCTATTATAGGTATTTCTTTTTACCATGATTTGAGTAGTGGTTGGAAAAAAATGATAACAATAAATATACAATATTTAATATTTTTTTTCTCTATCTTTTATCATGAAAAGACGTATGTGGTGAATTTTAATTAGGCAAAATACCTGTAGATAGATAAAAAGAAAACTTACTGGATTAGTGTCCATATATATATATATATATAGACACCAATCTAATAGGTATTTTTTTTTACCTATCTAACAATCCAGTAGGTATAGATATATAGATGAAAATGAAATTAGAATAAATAAATAATAAGTATATAAATACTTTTTGCGTGAGTAAATAGTATATGTTGTCGTAAATATAAATATATATAGATGGTTAAAAAAAATAGTCTAATAGTCTTTTCTTTACTTATCTATAGGTATTGTTTTATCCAATTAAAATTCATCACGCACCAATCTAGTAGGTATTTTTTTAATATATATATAAGTATTGTTTTGCCTAATTAAAATTCATCACGCCCGTCTTTTTATAATTAAAAGTAGAAAGAGAAAAATATGAAATAATGTATATTTTTTTTTTTCAACTGCTCAAATTATAGTAGCCGTTAAATAATGAAATACTTATAGATTAAAAAAAAAGCCCACTGGATTATGGCCCATATATATAAGTCCATGTAATTATGGTCAATGTCTTTTCTTTGGGCTAAAAACCATATATCCATTTCTTAGTAATATTGCTATAGGACAATTTTGCTCCAATTTACATCATTGAACTTGGCTTAAATTAGTAGTTAAAATGAAAATTTTTTCCCTCTTTTATACTGGCCAGGGATATATATATATATAGATCTTCTAAACTGAATTAATAGGCTAGCATTCTTGGGACCTGCATGATCTTCGAAGAATCCCTTCAATTAATTATAATGGTTGAAGTTCCAATATGATCATAAAATATTTTGTGCACATTTGTTTTCTTAAAAATGAAGTGTCAGACTGAATTGTCAAGCAAATGAAGGAACTGTACATGCTTTTGAGTACATTTAACTTCCATCTTCGATCTCTCCGGGAATGTTTATACCGATTTTTATGGAATTGAGCATGTGATTAGGCTATTAGCCACGTGATCCTTATTAAAAGCCACACGTGCCTAATGGTCCCCTATGAGAGGAAGAGAGAGAGGGTAAAGCCCAGGTGAGGCTACTGAGATCCCAAATATTAACTACTAGCCGTACATCTAAGCTCATGGACAAATTGATTGTGTGGACGAGTTACAATGGGTCATCATTCTTCAGTCGGTAAAATACCGTATAAATCTATTAATAGATGTAACAATTTTCATTGATGGCAGAATTTCTATGTTGACCTAAATTTAACTTGGCCGCTACACGGGTTGGGTTAAAGGGCGGAGCCAGATCAAGCTTAGAGGGGCAACTGCACATCTGAATTTTGTCTATCTTATAAATAACATGTAATTTTTTTTCTAAAATTAGTCTTTACCTTGTATAAATTTAGCACTTGCATTCCTAAACTTGTAAAATTTTAAGTATGCTGCTCAAGTTTTGATTTAGACCTTCTTAAGCATACGTGATTTCTGTTCCTTCTGAATTATATGTTTTACTCCACTCCTAGTTGAGTTGTCAAGATTGATACATTATTATTATTTTAATATTACCAATGTTGCTAAGTTTAACAAAATTGACTTTAAGATAACGTCTTATTAAAACTTTAAATGAGTGAGATATAAAATGCGAACTAATTTGACTGTTTTTAAATTTAATGTATAGTTGATCTAGTATCAACATATTGGTTGAATATAGAGAGAATGTACAACACCGAATTCAAGAGTGAATTTGAACCTCTTTCATTGTTAAAGCAATAGTTAAAAATGTTGAAGTATGTTATGTACATGGGCCTGGACATACAAAGGAAGGTTCATGCATATTACTTGGATCCAGGTCAATTTGAGGTTCGGCTCTATATTGCAAGAGATCAATATATAATTATATTAGTAACTTGATCTTTAAAAAATACAAAGGAATAAATGAAGGCTTCAAGAAAAATTGGCTCGCTTTATATTGCTACCTAGATCTCTCGTATACACATATAGTAGATAATAGTAGTCGTTATATAATGACCAATAGTTAAAAAAGAAAATATTTATAAATAGGTATAAAACTTATAGCCCATATATATTATTATATATAATCGCAAGAAAGTGAACGACAAATAATAATAAGGAGATTACTATAAAACCAGATCAGCTAAGGTCAACTACACGAGGAATTAATAACTTATATAGCAACAAGTATTTCTTGTTATTTAATTTGTAAAAATACGTTCCTTTATGATATTCTGAATGGAAAGCAAAGCAAAATTTGTAATATATGTCTTGCTGAGTGAGCGATCAGCTATCACTAATCTTGCTCTCGTTCGTATGCATATTCTCTTTCTTTAGCGGGAAATTCGAACTAATTTTACTCTCCAATTAGCTTCCACGAATAGAGGTACAAAATTAAAATTGAGTAAATTTTGTTGGTATGAATTATGCATAATGAGATTCTTCTCCTTTTTCACAACTCCACCGTTTCCAAATTAAATAAAAGAAAAAAATAAAGGAAAATAAAACACAACGTACAAATTCGCCAGTACCAAGAAAATAGTAATCAATGCTAATGTCTCGTTACGATACTCTTTTGTTTTCTTGTTTCTTAAAAATTAAATAAAGAGTGAAAATTTTCTCAAGGACATCAGTTTAAAAAATTTACAATTAATTAATTAAATTTTGTCCAGCACAAATATATATCTATCTATATATAATGAGACCCATAGGAGCTCAATGAACATAGAATATTCTACTATCATCTTTTTCTCTCTCAAAAGTTTTCTGTCACTATCAAACCTTAACCACTCATTTGATCTAAGGGTTTATGACAAACCGTAGTCCTATTTGGCAGGAATTGTTACTGTCACATAATTTTGCTAATTCAGAATACATTTCTCAAATATGAATCGAGAAAAATATATTCTAAATAGCAAAATCATGTAACATGACTGGTCTCTAAAAAAAGCCCTATCTAAACTTACATAGTTCAAGTTGAGGATTTAATTTAAATAAGGACTAGAGTCCCAAACTTCCCAAATTTCTAACTGGTTAACTTCTAATTTTATAAATGGAAATGATCATAATTGTTTTTCTATTATAATGTACTTTGTTGTACCAATTACTAAATAACAATTGAACTGCTACATAACATAATATAAAATTAGACTTGTTACATACACTATAATGGCCTACACGGTGAATCAACACACTAGACAATGTCTTGTCCGCGAAATAAGTTTCTACTTCCTTTGCAGTTGTAAAATCTGAATTATTTAAAGGGCAAAAATGTAATTTTAAACTCAGTGGCGGTCTTGTAAAATCGAATTTAGGGAATATTAAATCGAAAATATCTGCATTATTTTAATGGGAGTCTACTATTTCTGAAAATTACTTAAAAGGCCCTTGATTTGCTCATCTTCACATACAAAGGGCCCGAATGAGAGAAGAGAACATCGGAGCTGTTCAACCACCCAGCCGCCGCACCATCGCCGACGCGTCACCCTGTGGTCTTTACTGGTCACCAACGAAGCCGCGCCGACCCCTCTCACCGTGAACTACCGCCTGAAGCCGGAGATCGAAGGCCCTGAAGTTCACGCCGTCGTGATGGATTTTCACTCGCCAGAGCTTCGTCCGACGTCGTTTCACGACACCTCTAGTACCGTTGGACTTGTCTCATTGTCATCGTCATCTTTCAACCACTTTCGGCCATTAACTCACCTCCAGTAAGATTTTCATTATTTTGCCCGTTTTACCAAAGTTTGTAAAAAAAAATGATATTTTTGCAATTATTTGGTCAGGTAATTATTTTATCCGAGATAATTATATGAGGTGAAAGAGGGTTAAAAACCATGAAAGTTAGTAGAAGTAAAAATGGTATCCAGAAGTACGTAATTTTTTTAATTAGAAAAAGAGAACATTTTTCTAAATACTATAAAAAAATGGTATTTTCGTAAACTAGTAAGAGTTGGGCTGGAAGTTTGTTAAATTTTGAGGATGGGCCTTTAGCTGTGAGTAGAAAAAATAATAACTTTCTAAATATTTCTTAGAAAATAGTATATTTACAAATAACCAGAAATATTAGTATTTTTCTAATAATTCCTTTGAAAAATGGTATTTATGAAAGCTTCGATTTTGAAGCCCAATTAATGTTCGGGACCTTGAAACTGAATTTTGACTTCGAATTTGGACTCAGTGAGGTTGAGAGATGAATTTTAATATAGAATATGACAATGTTTCGAAGTGGCACGAAAGTCAAAATTTTGTGGCTCGTTAATTGTACCGTTTTGCGTGTCATAGGCTGGTTCCACACTGGAACCTACTTTTGGCAAAGTATATATCTAACTTAGTATTTTTGGGTGCTCTGAATTCAGTTGTGATCTCTGTTTCTCCGTTTGAGGCTTCGATCGAAAAGTCACTTTTTCAAGTGAGCTTACTAGGATCCTGAAACGACCGTTCGAACAACCAAGTGACCAATGGGAGTTTCTTCGAGCGCCATTAGCCTGGTATTACTACCATATCGAGGTAGGGGTTCAATTACCTGATTTTATATCTATTTTGATTTATAATTACATTAAAACTTATTTACGAAAAATCGTGATTTTACGATGGTTTGATAAATTATTGAAAATTATTAGATTATACTGGGATTGGACTGTGTAGATTATTGTACATATTTTTATATCGTGATTATGGGGTAAAATAGCGATGTGCTGCCTATATTATAATAAATCCCAGGATAATACCAAGTTGGATTTTAAAGCATGATTTGATTCTTGGATGCATAGTTATTGTGAACTATTCCAGATTGTACATACCATAGGATCATACACTTAAGTTCTATTATTGCATCATGGTAGTTTAGATCGCTGGTGAGTTGTTGTAGTGCTAGGTGAAAGACTTAGGCCCTGCCGCTGGTTTTTAGCTGATACACCTGCGGGTAGTGTTAGGATGCTGGATACCTCTACTACAGAGATATTACATGTGAAACCCCACAAAATTTTTTTATATAATATAATATTTTTTTTAGTGGTGGGACCCACAACTTTAATAAAAAAACCCACTTTTTCTTTCTTTTTCCCTTCTTTCTCTCCCTCACCCGATCTCTCTCTCTGTTTCTCTCAAAAATCTGCCAAAACGCCGAATTAACGACGACCATCCGACGAAGCTCCTCCCGGCCGAATGGAGTCCAGCCACTAGCCATCGTCGAAGGCCCAGGTCCAGACGAGTCGACTGCCGCTGGTCCCCACCCCGTCCGACGTCGTAATCGTCAGAAAAGACCGAAAAATGCCGCGAGCAACCGTTCGACGCCGGCGAAGATTCCGACGTCCATTCGCCGTGAAATTAGTCCCAATCAATTTGTCTTGTCATGATCTTCAACATGGTATATATATCTTGACTCAACATTGCCCGGATTGAATTTTTCCATTTTTGTCAATTTTGAGTTATTTTTAGTTTTATATTTTAATTTGTCAATCCGACCTTTAGATCGTCAAATAAACCTCATATTTGTGATGTACTCGTAAAAACAAAACTTTTAATATATATATTGACTATATTTAGTGACGGATCCGAAAATCTAAATCTAACGGCTTAGATCGTCTCGATTTGCGTGACGTAGGGTCCGCATCCAAATTAGACAAATTACATATATAACCTAGCGTTTTTGGGTGCTCTGAATCCAGTGGTGAAGTCTGTTTTACGATCTGAAGCTCCAATTGAAAATTTGAGTTTTCAAACCTATCGATCAAAAAGTTCGAAAACGACGCCCGACATTCCAAACGACACCCAAACGATGCCAAACTATCTCCATAGTCCCGTAGTATTATTTGGACGCTCAATTGAGGTAGGGGATTCAATTACCTTGTTTTCTATTATTTTCATAAAAATTAGAATATGTTGTGAAAAGTGAAATTTCGTGAATTTAATTATTTAAATTGTTTTGAATAATTATTTTTGTGAATTGTGGATTTGTGAAACGTTGTAGACTACTCTGGATATTTCACGTATGATTTGGTACAAGTTTTACACTTGAGATTTTATTAAACCATTGGAAATGTACTTTTGGATTTTAAGTACAAAATGGATTTTTAATAAAAAATCAGAGTACGTCTAGAATGTTAAACCACTGCATGATTATTTGAGACTTCACATATTGCACATTTCATAGGATCATGCATGAGAGTCATCTTAGGCATCGCAGTGTTGTAGCAAGCGGACTAGTACACCCGCCCTCAGTGAGAGCCCGTAAACCCGCGCGGGGTTTGTTTTCTGACTATCTCCATTCGGTGCCCCTCCAGTTCGGTAGAATTAGACACATGGGTGTCCCTCTGGTTTTCAGAGATAGATGTCAGGAAGAGAGCACTCGATACATGTAGTATAAGTTGCTCTAGTTGTGATGAGAGGATGAGAGCTCATATGATGCGTTGATTTATGTGATGTGCACTATGCTTGTTTTATCATTGTTTTCTATCTGTTTTGACATGGATATTTGGTTTTGGATCTTAGCATGATTTCCTGAAATGATTTTTTATATATATTTTGAATGCTCAATATTTAATAAAATGCTTTCCAGAACTACTAACCATGCAGATGTTTTGAGGATTATTGAAAAGGCTTTTCTAAAAAGGTAATTGGGTATCCTACTGGGTATTTTATGCTTACCCCCCTACTTCCTCCCCTTTTCAGGTGTCGACTTTTTTTGTAGTAATTATTCTGGTGGCTTGGCAAGCATGTTTGGCATATGCTTGCAGTTCTAGTCCTCTTCATTGGTTGGTTCGTACTTTGAATCTTTTTTCCCTTTTCTAAGTCAAGTTTATTTAGCCATTAGTAGACTGTTTACTGAGTGGATGTACGAGGATAATTTTGATATTTAATCGAGTACTTAGGCATAGAAATGAATTTATGAAAATTATTTTAACTATGGGCTTATGGTTTTAAATTGAACACTTTCATTAAACTTAATGATTTAAACAAAAAGTTTCTAAAATTTATTATTTATCATTTCTCTAAATTTAAAAGAAAAAAAAATTTCTTGGAAACTCAACAACTAATAGATAATGTTATAATTTCTCGAGTTTGTCCAATATAAAAAAAAAAATTTACTTACTCTTGAGGACTAAAATTTAAATTTTAAGTACTCGACTTTTCTGAAAATTTTGAAAATCACTGTTTATTACTGTTTTCACATAAAATTACTAAAAATCACAACCTTGGATTTTCGGTCGTAACAGTTTTGGTATCAGAGCTTCAGGCTTGAGATCCGTCTGGGATCTTGCCTGTGAGATTTTGTTTTATTAAAAAAAAAAGGTTTTGGAAAAGTGTTTGATAAATACCTCATACATCACTTAGGAATTGGCTAAATATGATGTCTTTGTTCCGATTCATTCTGAATCATTCGTTGAACTCTCTAGAATGGAACTCTGGTATCCTTAGGATGGTTATACCCCTAAAATTCTAGTCTCAGTAGTGTCAGGATGACACAAGACTAGTGAATTCTACTCTTGTCGAAATTCCTAAATTCAAATAGACATTCATTCTTGAACTCCTATGTCCATTACTGTGATAAGCTATTTGAACCACGTAGGTTCTGAGATAGTAATTCAGTGTCTTGTGCCTTGATTTGCATGACTTAATATTATTTGTGCTTGGAAGATTATGATTTAAATTTCTTAGAAATTGTGTATATGTGATTAACTTATTTGAGTGTTTGGTAAATCATTTTTATAATCTTGCATCATGCATTGATAGGACTTTTGGATAGTCATGACAAGCTAGTTTTCATTCACAGATTGAATTAATAATATAAACTTAGTAAAAAAAAATGTTCTATTCCAGTCTTATCAAGTTTAATTTTTGTAAGGAAATTCTCGAATTAGTGGAATCTAGTTGGTTAATGAATTGGTATGATATGTGGTGTTTGCTTGAATATTGCATTACACTAGTTTTATCAAATTTATTTGTGTGGCCCTTCAATGTGGAAATTTCAGAAATTTTGAAAATTGGCTAGACTTAAAACCTGAATTAGTTGGTTTTGAAATTTTGGGAAATTTCAAATTAACAAAAATTGGTTTTGCATGAGGTAGACATTTGCATTTGAACAATGAAACTATCTTTGTTTTCAAAAGAAACCATATACGTCTTAATTTTGAATAGATGGGTGCATGTGATTCATATTTTTCAAGAAATGTATGGTTTTAAAAATTAATAACACTACTTGAATTTAAAGTTTGTGAAATTGCCATAAATATAAGATTTAGACAATTATTTTACTTAAAACTAGTTGTGGCACTAATGACTTCTCATTGCATACTCAAAGATATTAATTTAAAAATAAAGTTCCTAAGTATTTTTTTTCTAGTTTTGAATATAGTAGATAGAATTGTTAAAAACTACTGAGTTTCTACTTATCATATGATTTTGAAACTAAAGGAGCTTTTGGAAGCTGATTTGCAAAGTAACTTGGAAATAAATACAAAATGTTTATGGCAAGATTTATGTGGTAACTTTTGGTGAAAAGTTTGTATTTTAAAAAGGAATCATTGATGTGATTTAGTGTAATATGCATAAACTTTTTGAAAATTTGTGCATATATTTCTAAAAGTCAAATATATGATATCTTGTTACAAAATTTTGCGAAGTAAAAATTGGTTATGCTAACTTGTTTGGAACCTAGTATAAATGAAAAAATTTTATATTTTGAAAACTTAGTTTGGAAGTTTTGAATAATCTTATTGTAATGGTTTTATGTGCCTTATTATTTGGATAAGTTTACTCTTCCAAACTCCTTTTTGTGTGTGCGAGTTGCTTTATTGAACTATACATGATTTTGGTATTAAATGAATTGTTAAATCCTTTTTGGTAGTAGATGTTCATTGATTGGTTAAGTCAAGTTGAGTTGACTTTACCTTGTTAGTATCAATTAGATAAATGAGCGCTTGCATGATTGATTTGATTTGATATCCTAATTATTAGGAACTCCTAGTGTCAGGAGCCTGGGGTGACATCTTATTTGAGTCTTCAAATAAAAATATTTTGGTTTTGAATACCTAAGCCTCAAAAGGACATAGGTGGTGCATGATAGTACATGTCATTTTCTCTGAAATTAAAATTTGAACTATTTGATACATGAAACTTGGGTTTTCAAATAGATAAGGGTTATGGATTGATATACCCTGATTTAACGTTTGGTAAAATTATGAGTATGCATATTAATGAGTAGTATTTTCTTTGAAAATATAAATTGAATTTTTAAACTCATGGAGTTGTGTATATTATAAATCAGTTGGCTACACAAGAAGATTATTTTCTACAAACATACTTTACGGGTTGAGTAAGGCTATATTAAAAAAATATATATATATATATATATATACTTAACACACTCTAATATTTTCTAAACTGCTTTATAGGTTCTTCCTATCGTTAAAATATTTTTCGAAAATTATTTTTAATAAAATTGTCAGAGTGTGGTATTTCAAAATTATAAAACTCAAAGAGAGCCTCACTAAAATATTACCTAAAGATTTTCAATAATAAAGAGCCATGGGAAATTATTTGCATAATGTGATTTGCTAACGAAAAGAATATATGCTTTTAAATATATTGAAGACATGTTTGAGAATTTTTGAAAGGCCTTGAAATTTTGAGAAAAATTTCTATTATGCTTAACTATGATTTAAAAGAAGTTGTCATATTTTAAGTGCTTGATAGTTTAATCAGTAAACTAAATCAAGTAGAAAAATTTCTTCTTGTCCTACTTACTTAGCTTAGTAAGTAGAATTGGTGTGTTAGATGCCAAACTGATTGACTGATGATGACAAGATTCAATCTTGTTGGTGTATTTCTTCTTGGTATTATTAGATGAGTACTACTTATGGTGCTTTGCTTGTACTGACTTTTGAGAATTATTGGAGACTCTTGTTATGATCTTTTGAGGATTAGAGTCATCATTGAATTTGTTGGTCTTGAGTTCAGCTTGAGACTCATTACTTGATTTGAGACGGATCCAAGCATCATTATGATGGTATATTTGATGACTTAGGGATTAGTTTACTCATGAGTCTATATAGAGAGTTATTAAACTCTTGCTATTATATTTTAAAAAAGAATACTTGAAGTTCAAGTTTGGTTTACCTATGGCCAAGGTGAGACCTTATTGTGAACTGGTGTAGTATTCCTATATGCCCCTGATTTTGTGCTGCATATTTTAAAAAAATATATATTTTTGAAAAATTATTTATGATTTTTAAAATGAAATGAGATTAGATAGAAGACAGACATCGCCGCAGAGATGACCTATTTTGTTGAAACCTTGTTTCTAGGGCATTGTAGTATTGTCATTAGTTGTATTTACATATTTGGTATTTAGTCATTTCTATATGACTTTTTCTTGTACCAAAGACTTAGAAAGTCTTTGGAGGTGATTGATGAATTGGGATTGTTATTATAATTCTATGTTGGACAAAGAGACTTGGAGAGTCTCTGGGTGTAATGTGGTATGATTAATATCCTATGATATTACCTTAAATAAAAGACTTGGGAGTCTTTAGACTATATTTGTTATGTGGATACTTGTATTTTATATGCTTGGACTGTTATGGTTCTACTGGCATTTGATGTGCGAATTGCTTCTGTGTTGGAGATTTCCATTCATGGTGATTCTAGTCTTGTCATTGATTAGAAATGTCTTGCGTACATGATCATTACTCGTTCGTTATGAGGAAAAGTAAATGACTTATGTCATTATACTTTTGTTGTCGTTTTGACCTCTAAACTCATCTATCTTGTGTGTAGTGTAATACAAGTAAAATTGTTTCTTACTCAAGACTTTGTTGAATATTATCCTGTATTGATAGTGAATTTTATTAGAGTCTTTGGACTCAGTGATTGTTTAAAACCAAATTTAACTATAGACAAATGGAATGGTCCCCATGTATTATTGATCTAGTGTGATCTAGGGACGGTATTATACCTACTTGATCTTTTGTTTTGTTATATTTTATTGGTGCCTAAGAATCAATGTTCCGATTATAAAAAGTCTTGTGTCTTCGACTCCTAGTCCTGAATAACGTTACTGCTTCAGCGAATAATTACCAATCTGGGGTCATCGTTTCCAATCTCTCATGTCAAGGCCTTATGCCTATTGATAAGTCATCTTGCGATTTCATGTCATTTGTTTACATCCCTATTATATACCTTTGTGTGGCATTGGTATATTGGCGGAGTCCTAAAACCAACTGAGAAGTGTATGTTTCACACTTCTTAATTTGACTAGTGTTTAATTTGCTATTCCTACACTCTTTGATTGGTGGTTCACTCTCATCTGGACTTTTACCCCTTATTGTTTTATTTTACTCCCAGTCGTGTTTGAATTTCGGGACAAAATTCTTTTAAGAAGAGAAGGGTGTGAAACCCCACAAAATTTTTTTATAAAATATAATATTTTTTTTAGTGGTGGGACCCACAACTTTTAAAAAAAAAAACTCTCTTTTTCTTTCTTTTTCCCTTCTCTTTCTCCCTCACCCGATCTCTCTCTCTGTTTCTCTCAAAAACCGGCCAAAATGCCGAATTAACGATGACCATCCGACGAAGCTCCTCCCTGCCGAATGGAGTCCCGCCACCAGCCATCGTCGAAGGCCCAGGTCCAGACGAGTCGATCGCCACTGTTCCCATCCCGTCCGACGTCGTAATCGCCGGAAAAGACCGAAAAATGCCGCGAGCAACCGTTCGACGCCGGCAAAGATTCCGACGTCCATTCGCCGTGAAATCAGTCCCAATCAATTCGTCTCGTCACGATCTTCAATATGGTATATATATCTTGGCTCAACATTGCCCGGATTGAATTTTGCCATTTTTGTCAATTTTGAGTTATTTTTAGTTTTGTATTTTAATTTGTCAATCCGACCTTTAGATTGTCAAATAAACCTCATATTTGTGATGTACTCGTGAAAACAAAACTTTTGATATATATATTGACTATGTTTGGTGACGGACCCGAAAATCTAAATCTAACGGCTTAGATCGTCTCGATTTGCGTGCCGTGGGGTCCGCATCAAAATTGGACAAATTATATATCTAACCTAGCGTTTTTGGGTGCTCTGAATCCAGTGGTGAAGTCCGTTTTACGATCTGATGCTCCGATTGAAAATTTGAGTTTTCAAACTTGTCGAACAAAAGGTTCGAAAACGACACCCAAACGATGCCAAACTATCTCCATAGCCCCGTAGCATTATTTGGACGCTCAATTGAGGTAGAGGATTTAATTACTTTGTTTTCTATTATTTTCATAAAAATTAGAATATGTTATGAAAAGTGAAATTTCGTGAATTTAATTATTTAAATTGCTTTGAATAATTATTTTTGTGAATTGTGGATTTGTGAAACATTATAGACTACTCTGGATATTTCACGTATGATTTGGTACAAGTTTTACACTTGAGATTTTATTAAACTATTGGAAATGTACTTTTGGATTTTAAGTACAAAATGGATTTTTAATTGAAAACCAGAGTACGTCTAGAATGTTAAATTACTGCATGGTTGTTTGAGACTTCGCATATTGCACATTTCATAGGATCATGCATGAGAGTCATCTTAGGCATCGCAGTATTGTAGCAGGCAGACTAGTACACCCGCCCTCGGTGAGAGCCCGTAAACCCGCCCAGGGTTTATTTTTTGACTATCTCCATTCGGTAGATATAGGCATTCGGTGCCCCTCCAGTTCTGTAGGATTAGACACATGGGTGTCCCTCCGGTTTTTAGAGATAGATGTCAGGTAGAGAGCACTCGATACATATAGTATAAGTTGCTCTAGTTGTGATGAGAGGATGAGAGCTCATGTGATGTGTTAATTTATGTGATGTGCACTATGTTTGTTATATCATGGTTTTCTATCTGTTTTGACCTGGATATTTGGTTTTGGATCTTAGCATGATTTCCTGATATGATTTTCTATATATATTTTGAATGCTCAATATTTAATAAAATGCTTTCCAGAACTACTAACCATGCAGATGTTTTGAGGATTATTGAAAAGGCTTTTCTGAAAAGGTAATTGGGTATCCTACTGGGCATTTTATGCTCACTCCCCTACTTCCTCCCTTTTTCAGGTGTCAATTTATTTTGTAGTAATTATTCTGGTGGCTTGGTAAGCATGTTTGGTATATGCTTGCAGTTCCAATCCTCTTCATTGGTTGGTTCGTACTCTAAATCTTTTTTCCCTTTTCTAAGTCAAGTTTATTTAGCTATTAGTAGACTGTTTACTGAGTGGATGTATGAGGATAATTTTGATATTTAATCGAGTACTTAGACATAGAAATGAATTTATGAAAATTATTTTAACTATGGGCTTATGGTTTTAAATTGAACACTTTCACTAAACTTAATGATTTAAACAAAAAGTTTCTAAAATTTATTATTTATCATTTCTCTAAATTTAAAAGAAAAGAAAAATTTCTTGGAAACTTAACAACTAGTAGATAATGTTATAATTTCTCGAGTTTATCCAATATAAAAAAAAATATTTTCTTATTCTTGAGGACTAAAATTTAAATTTTAAGTACTCGATTTTTCTGAAAATTTTGGAAATCACTGTTTATTACTGTTTTCACAAAAATTACTAAAAATCACGGCCTTGGATTTTCGGTCGTGATATTGCAGGATCGTGATAGGAGGATGAGAGCTCACTCATTTACATTGGTTGATGTATGATATATACAATCATGTGTTTCTGGTTTTAGCTTTAAATATGTGAATATTCTGAATATCAAATATTTTATAAACTTAGTTTATAAATAGATTTTGGAAAAAGTATTAACCATGTAGGTTTGGTAAAATTACATCCAATAAAAAAAGTAATCTAATTTCTACTGAGTATATGAATACTCATCCCCCTACTTCTCCTACTTTCAGGTATTTGTCTAACTGTGATAGTCATCTTCATAGATAGATAAGTTATGTAGCTTGTGTATACTGCTCTACTCTTAATCTATGGTGGATGTTCATACTCTGCAAATTTTCTTTCTTATTCAGTTATTTAGCCAAGATTACTAAATCTACTATGTGGATATATGAGGACGATTTTGTTATCAATTTGAGTACTTAAAACTACAAGTAGTTTAATGTAAATTATTTTGGACATTAGGCTAAAATTTTCAATTGAATTTATTTACCAAAATTTATGATTTCTCAACAAATAACCAAATGAGATAGCTGGAAATTTTCTTGAACTTTAACAGGCATTTTTTTTAAGTAATTACAAACTACTATGAGTTTTTAATGAATATAGAACTCATAATGATCTGAGGATAAAAATAAAATTATCTAATACTTGATTTCCCCTGAATTTTGAAAAATTATTATTTTATTATATTTTCAGTTAAAATTACTAAAAGTCACAGTTTTGGATTTCTGGTTATGACAGCAATAATGTTCGTTGGATTGAATTTAGAATTTCGCTTGATGTGTTCTTTTGATTTTATTTTATTTTTCCTCTAATTCTGAAAAGTTTTTCACTTTTCTTTTTTTGTTTTCTTTGTTTCCATTCAACATGACATTATTATTTGTACTTCTTTTAGGTACACTCACACACACAGACACATATATATATATAGGATGATGTTTTAACGGAGATTTTTATTTTTGTTCTATAGATATGTACTTTGACCAAGGTAAAAATGACTTGCAATAGCAAGTCATTTTCACCTACAACTAATATTCCATTCTAATTCTTTAGAGAATCCTCTTTCCATTGAGGTAGAAATAAGTTTTTTATAATGATTTTTTAAGGAAAACAATTCGGAATGTTTTTTTAAGGAAGACAATTTGGAATGTATTTTAAAGAAAAAGTTTGACTAAAAACATTTATATGTAATAGTTTTATTAATTTTGTTTCTGAGAATATATATTACGGTTGTTAATTTTTTTTTTGAGAAATATCTACGGTTAATTTTTTTTTTTTTNTTTTTTTTTTTTTGAGAAATATGTATAGTTAGCTTTTTTTTTAGAAATATATGCTGTTAGTTTTATATCTACATATGATATTAATGAGATTATATCATAAAAGTATCTATGTGTTTTTTTATTCGTTTATTATTTATTTATTATTGTTATTTTTTATTATTATGATTATTTTAAAAGGAGTATTATCCTATTTTAAAATAAGTCTACATGTAAAATTAAAAAATTATTAAAGTAATTAAATATATAACACATGAAATAAAAAAAAAGAGAATTTATCGATTAAATATAAGTTATACAACTTCAAAACTATAAAAAATGAAAGAATTTATCAACTAAATATAAGTTAAGACTTCAAACCTTAAAAAAATAAAAAGAATTTATCGACTAAATATAAGTTATATGACTTCAAAACTTTAGAGAGAGAGAGAGAGTTTATCGACTAAACATAAGTTATACGACTTCGAAACATAAACTAGTTAAGCTAGGGACAAAAAAGTGTGTAGGAATTTTTTTTTTTTAAAAAGAAAGAAAATTATACTTGTATATAATTTGTAATAACAATGATGAATATAATATTACACGAATAAATATATTATTCTTTATCTATCTATGACAAGGAATGAGAATAAAAATACATGAAGTAACAATAGAATGAGAATGAAAATAAAAAAAAAAAAAAGATAAAGAAAAAAAGATTAAAAAAACAAAACCTATCCAACTCATAGGTTACAAATAGGTTACTAATTTTTTAAGTCATTAATAGCTTTCTATATTGGACTTATAGAAATTTGACCAAATTTTAGGTCTAATTTCAGTAAATGTCCCTTTGTCAAATGTTATAGCAAAATATCCAGTATATATACTTATATACCAAGTGTAAAATTTTATATACCAAGTATAAAAAATTATATATCCAGTACATTTCAGTACAGTAACTAAAATTAGTAGATAAACATATTTACTAAGTGGAAAAATATATATACCTGGACATTTAGCTATAAAATTTTAAAACTGGATATCTACTTAATCAAATTTAAAATCTTGGTCATCTACCTAAATTTCTCTTCTATATTTATATACGTATTAATTAGATTTTTTTTTAACAAAATTATTAATATTAATATAACCATTAGATTAAAATTCGATAGCCCAAATTACACTACCCATTCATAGAAAAAAAATAAAAATCTCTATTGAAACATCACTCATATATATATATATATAACGGTTAATTTTTAAAATGAATTTTCATATCATATGAAACTCAAATATTAGAGTCAAAATATACAATTCGACAAATACAATAATACTATTGTTAAAAAGAATTTTCGCCAAAGGAAAATTACTATTTTCTTTAACCCTATTACAATTAAATTAACATTGACGAAGAAAAGTTTTAAATAATAAAAATAATGTAGTAAAATAATTTGCCGACTGATCTGCCAGCAGATATATATAATAGTACTTTTCAGTAGTTTTTTCCCCCCACATTTGGCTTAATTGTATTGATTTCGATAAGAGCTTCTAATAATCTTATATGGAAAAAATGTAAAAAGAATATACAATAAAAAAGTACTCATATTTAAAAAGCCTGTAAGAAGTTCAAAATACTGAATATCATTGTGTAGATCTAGCTTAGGATGGGACGATAATTTTTCTAAACAAGAACAGTCATTATAATTAACAAAAATATAGATATTTCTACCAAAGCTTGAAAATGGGACTACTTGTAGTCTTAGATTCATTACATGAAAATACATTACTCAATTACAAAGATCATCTTCAGAATAAGTACTACTGATAGAAATTTAACAGAGAAATGTTGACTCATTGCTCAACCATGACAAACTTCCACAACAAAGGCTTTTTCATTTGCCTGCAAGGATTAATCCCGCTGTTAATTAAAAATCATCTGTTTATCTTAGTACTTCTTTAGTTTCGATTACTACTTCGAGCTTGAACTAGTTCTGTCTTTCTGTGATGAGAGGATGGCATCAATGGCTTCCTTCACTTGAGAAATATCAGGAGCTTTTCCACCTTGAACTGGCCAAAATTCATCAGTTGCCAACACCTGAATTGATACAAAAATTCATAATTTAAGTTAAAGCATGACCGATAGACATAAAACTTCCTATGATTTAAGATATGAAGCTAACTCAGTTTAGATATAATATAGAAAAAAAAATGTACATACCTTGACTTGCAACTGAAGAAACTTGACATAACTAATGGCTTTCTCTAACATGGTTACCAAATCAACCTGCAGAAGATGATAGCATTAATATTAGTTTACACAATAATAGAGAAAATCAATATTGTTAAAGAAAATTTAACTTAGTTTGGAAGATCATATAACAATATATCATTGGCTTGAGGTCTTAGCTAGGTAGACAGAAATATAAATATCATAGAAACGGCAACATATATCCCACCTTGGAGCCATTGGGCACAAGTTCCTGAAGTACTTTAAGCCGCTCGCTTATCCGTTCTCGTCGGTTCTAAAAACACAAAAATTATTTTATTAACCATGAATTCCATTTCTTTAATTTTTCTCACTTGACACTGGCAAAAACAAAAAACCACATTTTCTTCATATCAAAATTATGCACTATATGTCATTTAAGACTGAAGCAAATACCTTGGCTGCAATACTTTGAGGGTCCTTGGAGGGACTTGATTTCTGTACTTTAGGCTTCTTATTAGTTGCAGTGGTACTACTAGTACATTGCTTCTTAACAGCAGGAGTAGTACTCTCTCCCTGCCAAATAGATAATCAAATAAATAAATCCCAAATCCATTTATCTTAATTCTAATTAACCAAAATTTGCCTAGAAAGATCCAATTGATCTAGTCTAGGGTCACAAGTAACATAAGATCAAAAGGGTAAAATCGATGAATTATTACATATAACTACGTATGACAATTTAATTTGGTGCAATCTAAGTAAACAAAACAGAAATAGACATTAAACAATCTACCATATGGGGACGCTTGTGGAAGCCTGCAGCTGATTCCTGTGCTCCAGATTCCTCAAAGCTATCAGTGATAACAGTTGCTTCAGAGTACAACCACCCATAGGATCCATCTCCCCCATGTTGATTTCCTTTGTCAGAAGCTGTTTGGAAGCAATTAAAATCAGAGCTGAACCTGGGATTGTGATTATTCCACGGATAACTCTGATCCGGATTCGTAGCACTGTAGTAGTCCTCCTTGTGATTTGAAGCTCTCTGGCCAATAATTTGCTGATCAAAACTAAGCAAAGACTGATCATCACTACCGTTAGTGACATACCCGGTGAAGTTTATGACAGACTGAGCATCCTCGGCTTGATTATTCGCGGCCCTAAATGCCGTTTCATACGAGTGGTTTATGGCTAAATTCTTGCCACAATTACCACTGGTGGTTGTGCTAGTACTGCTCTTCTCTTGATCAAAATTAGCTGGTTTGTGGAAATCTTGATGGTCAAGATTGTAGGGAGCTTGTGGGGAGAGAACAGAAGTCATGATCATACAAGGGTCATGGGGCAGTATTGATCTTTCCTTGGCTAGTGCCATTTAGAGAGAGAATTAAAGAAAAAGTTATTTGGTTAAAGTTTGTAGTACTAGCTAAGAGCTAGCTCAATAAGCAAGCAAAGGAATATGAAGAGAGAGCTAGCTAGCTCATGGGCCTATTTGTAGCGTGATATTCAAACTAATTAAATAATTCATTGCGATAATATAAAAATATTTATGGTGATGGGTCTGATTGATATATGTGTACTAATTTAACTAAGAGGGAGTAATTAATGAAAAATGTGTTTCAGTAGTTAGAAAGGCTTTAATTGTCATAGGGGATGAATTAAAAAAGAAAAGAATAATGTTATAATTATATAATATTAGAAATATGCAACACATAGACAATAATAATTAATATTACTACTAGTGGATGTATTGGGATTGTTAGCTGGCAGCTGAGGTAAATGGATGGAAGAAAATGAGGAGAAGATAAAAATGAAAAAAAAGAAGCAGAAGGGTCGCCGGATCTCTCGCCACCCCCACGTCTGAGAGATTCGCATACTGATCATAAATAGAGTCCAACTTTGAGAGGAACCATTTTTAGGCAATTTCGTTGCATGTTTCCTCCTCAGTTGGGCACGTGGACTTCTCTCTATTTTATACTATTATTTTCATTCCCTTTGTATGCATGTAAAGCTGGCCATCGTCAAATACCACTTCACCTTCATTTCATGGTTAGCAGGCATAATATGGAATCTGTATCCCTATATACATGTACACTTATATATACACGCGTATATCAAATATGAATCTTATGGATACGTCTATAAATATTTGTACATGATTGGAGAGAAAAGGTTGAACTTTTTGGCTGATTTTAGTTAAATTATTTAGTGTATAAATTACTACGTATTGATAAAAATTATGAACGTAATTAATTTCTGCTTAATTTTTCATGTCCCAGTTTCTATCAATTTAGTATGACTCATTGGAGTGGAATCTTAATAAATCTTTATTCTTAAGTTTCCACAAGGCCACACGAACCAGCAAGAAAAATATCATTTCCTAATAAAAATACAAGCACATTTATTGGTCCATATAGCTTGCCATATTGATAAGCTATATTAAAAAAGATTCACAGCTAGCTAGCGATAGTTGCAACTTGTCATTTTGGTTCTATTTTTATTTTCAGAACTAAAAATCATGTTAAAGAATTGTGAGTAGATAGAATATTAGCTCTAGTCAATGAGATGATCTCAAAGCACCTATTTTTTGTTGTTGTGAGATAAAAGTTACCGATATTATATACAATTGAGTAAAAATATCAATTCTTTGTGATACATTTATATGTTAATATGTACTTGCACCTGGGATTTTGACTATTCATTTAATTTTATCTGTTTAATTAATATATATATATATATTTCACAGCCAACGTATATATATGTACACACAAATATATATATTAGTATTGCTGAAATCAAAGCTCGCGCTAGAGCCAACTCAGAGTACATATAGATTAATCAATATGAGAACTAGCTAGTTATTAATAGTTACTAAACAGTTCTAGCTTGAAGTCAAAATGTATATGACATGTAGATAGAAATAAATTAATTTAAAGTATATATTTTGCAAACCCAATGAAGATCGTCATCCACATGTTTTTGTTTCTGATGGGATAATAAAGAAAGAGAAGGAAATTAAGTGAAAGAACCGGAGCTGGCATTGGAATCAGAACAATTCCCTTGTCTCAAGGGGGAAGATATTATGTTCTTCTTAGCTTACCATGAATTTTGGAAACTCTTTATCACTACAGGTCATAATCGCTCTCTAACCCATCTTTGTTTATTTATGTTTGGTCCCCCCACGGGGCCTTATCTCCAAATTTAGTCATTCATATAAGTACCTTCTTTTTTGTTGTTCGAAACGTAGAGTAATTCATAAGTACCTTAATTAACCGGGTATGGAATCCATTAATGCGGGAAAGGTTAATTAAGATATAATATACTAGTGATGCTTAATTAACTATAATTATGATTAGGCAATTCATTGCTAGACGCCGAAAGTCATATGTTATGCGTCCAACATATTAGAAGGATAACCTAATTGCGATGATCCTATGTACTCAGATCTCTGCTAAAGAGTTTGAGCACCATACCTAGCTAAGTCATTTGGTGGTTGAGATCAATTTAATACTTACCAATCAGTACGTACGTCTAGCCAGGCACTTCATCAAATAAGGATTTCACTATAATTTTAGTTAATTTGTTTATGTGTATTAGTATATATATGTGTGTCTTCACATGCATCTAGGTAATGTCTAGACGAATCATAAAGTTATGCAAGTTTAATAGTCATTTGTACTCTTTTTGATTAATTACTATGAATAATAATTTTTTTTTAAAAAAAAAGTTCCGGTAACATTAGAGATTAAGAATTATAAACAGACCAAGATAAAGCTTTGATCGGTTTTAACAACTTTGCAATTGATTGGTGGAAAATCAAATCATATTAATTGATTTTATATAATGAGCTAAAACTTAATTTGCTATAAAGCATTTGAAAAATATTGAAAGAAATTTTAATCCAAGCTAGTTGTGCGTAAGAGTTGAAATTTAATCTTCTATGTTTTATGTGATTATTACGGACATAATAAAATCACGTACCATAGATGTCATAGGCAGCGAAAAGCGCCAAGAGAAGGGCAAAGGTTTTTGCAAGTTTTAGGATTTGCTTATTAATATTTACGTTTTTTTTTTTTTACACCTTTTATAATTGAAATAAATGTTGCCAACTGGGGCTAGCTCAGTTGGTCCAATGCTTGAGAGATGTGCGTGTGAGTTTGGGGGGGTCAAGGTTCAAACTTTGGTAGAGTGTGTGTTATTTTCCTTTAAATTTGTAATAAGTGGTGGTCATTAGTTAAGCCCCACTTTCTTAAAAAAAATAAATAAATAATAGAAATAAATGTTGAAGATTTTCTCAAAATATTTTGTGGACAACTTTACTTTTTATTTAAGTATACTTTTTCTTTTATTTCAAAAACAAAATAAAAAAACATAAATTATTGTCAAACAAGTTCTAATAAATATATATATATTTATTTTTTAGTAATTATTAACGTCTTGTTTTTGTTGTTAATTGATAGTCCGGTCCGACAATAAAGATGTTAATTTTAATGATAAATTTAAGTCCTTGTTTATCCTGTGTTAGACATAAACAAAGATTAATAATAACCTAACATAACCCTAAGATCATTCACATCAAATTATGAGGAAAGGAATTATTGAGTAATTGTGATTAACCTAAATCCATAGTGAAGAGACGATGAACACGATTAAAGAAGCATAAAACACAGGATCCTGAGGGTTAGAGATCTTCCAAATCACTCAATGGATTTATCTCACTTAGTATACGTACTAGAATTGGTGTAGGGACTATAACCTAAATAGCTTACTTTATATACGACTTATATTCATCAACCCTTAACTAGGTCATCTAACTGGATATCTACATTGTTAATTCATATCCAGATGGATATTGTTGACCCAACTCAATTAGATATGGTCCATATGAAATAATATAGTAATAATATAATTAAGGATTTTTGTCTTGTTTGGCCCCTATGTTATATTCGAAGATTGGCAAAACAGACTTTGAGCTATTTTCTTTAGCAATTAGGTCCTTATGTTTTAAAAACTTTTGGCAATTAAGTCTTTTTTATTTGTTAATATTAAAGTTTTCATGAAACTGAACATGTTTAAGGGAAAAAAAATTAGTATTTCATTAACACCAATTAGTTTGGAAGGGAAATAGAAAGAAATTTTAAGAGAAACTTTAAATTTTGAATTAAGAAATTTTAAGAGAAATTTTAAAATTTTGAATTTTTTTATTTTTTAAATTTTTTTATATTATGTTGTTAATTGTGATTAATTTTTAGTTATTTTCTTTCTAATTCTAGCTAGTGTTAGTAAAATATTAATTTTAACCTTCAAAAACCTTATATGTGACCTGAAAATACTCAATTCCATCCAATATTTTAACAATTACTTATAAAAAAGACTTAATTGCCCTGATGTTTAGAACCTAGGGACTTAAAATGCCAAAAAAATAACTCATGGACCATTTTGCCAATCCAAAATAATATAACGGCCAATCTTGCCAAAAATCCTATAATTAAAATAAATATGTGGACTAATTTAGTATAGGAAATAATAGTTTCCTAACAATCTTCTACTTGAGCCACATATGTACCAAAGATAATTATATCATCTTTAAATAATATCTCTGAAGTAACATCCTAGTCCATCTGTCATACTAGCATGAGACCAAAGCATCCATCACTATACTTATGGAATAGCAACTAAAACCATCAATGATTACCAGCACTAATATACCTAATCGACATAGATCGAGTTTGAAATGTGGCATGGAAATTATATGCATTGAGATCTTAAACATGCTTATTTCCAACTAGTCCAACTTAAAATCAAACGAGATCAACCTTTGTCTTTCCACTTAATGCATTATCGCAAATTTTATACTAAATTACAATTGTAAATATAATAATATGAATAATATTATATATAAAAATCAGAGTCTACATGAAAATCGATCTACCATTTTCTGTAGAAATTAAAATTGTATCTATAACAAAAGAACATCTAAAGATAAACTCCCGCTAAAATCGCACATCTTTAAAACATAACACAACACCTAAATACGTATGAAATACCTTAGGCAGCAAACCTTTGGTGAATGGATCCATAATTATGGAGTTTATACCAATATTTTCTATAAACACTTGTCAACTCTGAATTCTTTATTTAAACAACAAGTAACTTAAAGTCATGTGCATCAAATTTAAAGCGATTCTGTTGTTATTGAATATAACTCTACGGCTTTAATATCATAATAAATTCTTAATGGTCCTAATACCATCCATAATTCGCAGCCAAATGATAAAATTTTGCAATCATATTCTATGATTCGATGCCTCATAATAAAATATATATGTATATTACTTCCATAGTAGAAGAGATGGTGAGCGTTTGTTTAACACTCTTTTAAAATAGCTCCTCCAGTTAGCAAGTATATATTTAACTAGAAATGGATCTCTAACTATTTATGCATCTAATAAAATCGGTATCGGAATATTAAATGATTTCTAAAATTTTCAATTTCTGATAAGTGAGCACATATAATCTAGTATTTTCTCTAAATACTGCATACCTTTTTACTGTCTTGCAATGATCTATACTAGAGTTGCGTAGATATCTATCTAACATTCCTAAACTTACATAGAATTCTTTACTACCAATGCACAAGGGAAATTCTGTATTTTCTTAACTTCAATCTCATTATTGGGGTACTGTCAGTGACTGAATTTATTTCCCTTAGCAATAGCAATAGGCATATCTTTTGGGGCATAATCTTTATACCATACCTAATAAGCACTTTATCGATATAGCTCTTTTATGATATCCTAAAGGATGCATCGAGTGCAATCTCGATGAATCTATGTACTTAATACAAAAGAGATGTCCCCAAGATCTTTCATATCAAGGTTTTTAGATAGAAATCTCTTGGTTCAGTACAACAAGCCTATATCGTTACTAACCAAAAATATGTCATTGACATATAAAACCAAGCAGATATGTTTGCTCCCACTGAACTTTTGTTTATAGGAGTATCAATTGAATTTTTCTTAAAATCAAACGAGAAAATAACTTGATGAAATCTACAACACATTAATGGGAAACATGTAGCCTTTAAACCCACCTAATGTAGCTTCATATCAAATTGAGCTATAAATTCCAAAATTATCTTGAAAGAGTCTTTCATTTAAACTAGAGAGAAAGTCTCTTTATAATCAATGATCCTTCTGAGTAAAATCCTTGGAACTAGAAAAACCTTATATCTCTCGATATTGCCTTTTGAATCCCTATTAGTTTATTCATTTGCGAATAATGTATTTCGCACCTTTTAGCAAATCGATGAGATCCTAAATGTTATTCTCTTTACGGATTTCATTCCATATTTCTTGGCATCAATCCACTTTTGAGAACTAGAACACTGTTTAGCTTGAGTGAAATTAATTGGATCATTTTCTACTCCTATATCAAACACATATTCTTGGATACAGATGACATAGTCATCCGAAATCACGTTCTCCTTTTCCTACTGAATCTTCTTGATGACACTTTCTCTTAAGGTTTTTAAGTTTACTCTTTAAGAGCAACTTCCTCATTTTGGATAGGGAGTTGTTGAATATTATTTTGAAAGTCTGAATTTGCATATTGAATAATGTCAGATATTGCGGCATGGTCATTTTCAATAGCAACTGTAAGAAGAGAAATGAATTCCTTCTTAAAGACAATATTCTTAACCTTGTCTCCCCCCAAGCTCAACATTCTCAAGAAATCTGGCATTCTTTATCTCGAAAAAGGATCCAGTATAGGAATTATAAAACTTGAAACCCCTCGACCTTTTAGAGTACTCAACGAAATAGCAAGTAATAGTTTTTGAGTCCAGTTTCTTTACATATGGCCTAATGTCAGTTAGACAACCCCAAATATGTAAATACCTAATGTTTAGATTTCTTACTTGTCCAAAGCTTATATAGAGTTTTAACTACTGCTTTAGTATAAATTCTGTTAAGTATATAAACTGCAGTTCTTAATATTTCTCCTTAGAGTGATTTAGATATATAAAAAAAAAAGAATGATTAATCATACTTCTTACTATATCTTTAAGTATTCTGTTTCGTCACTCAACAATATCATTCATGCTAGTTTCTCCAGCATTGTGTATTATGGGATGATTCTATATTTCTCTAAGAATTGAGTGAAGGGCTCTGGATATTGTTCACCTGATCCCTCATATCTAATGTAGTGTTTACCAGTACAATCGAATTTGACAGCCTTAATTTTCTTGCCAAGTTGATTTTCAACTTCAACTTTGAAAGCTTTAAACACATCCAAAAATTGAGATTTCTCATTAATCAAATATAATTACCCATAATGAGAATAATCGTCTATGAACATAATGAAAGATTGTAGGCCATTCCATGAAACTGTAGGGAATAGCCCGCATGTATTAGTATGTATTAGTTCTAAGACGCCAAAACTCTTGTTGGTACCTAATTTCTTAACATTTTTCTGTTTTCTCTTATCCACTCAACATAGACTTTTTAATCTGTTAAGTTAAGTGGATCAAGAATTCTAACTAACACAAATCTCTTAATTCTCTTTTTTAGAGATATAGCCTAAATACTTGTGCCATACCATAGACAAATCCTTATCGATTAATTTGAGTTTTGTACCATATTTCTGAATATGTAAGGTTTCATTGAATGAGGCAATTATCTTTAATTTATATAGATTATCAGTTAAAGAATCAGTAGCAATAATATTTGAATCTTAAAAGAGATTAAATTTACTATTTCTGAATGACAAGATTGATCGTATTTGTCCAAACTAGAAAAATAAATTAAATTCCATCTAAATGACGAAACAATAAAAGTCTCTTCCAAATCCAAAAAATACCAGTTTCTAACTGTAATCTAAATAAATGTATAGCCTTTACTAATATTGTATTGTCATTGCCTAGATAGATGAATCTGTCATTATTAATTAGCGACTGATTCCACAGATAATCTTGCATTGATACACTTACATGAGTAGTAGGATCTGTATTTACTCACCAAATGTGCATATGTACAAAAGTTAAATTAACTTCATGAAAAACAAAAATAAGAAGTATACCCTTCTTTATACATTAAATGGCAACTTGATTAGGACAATATTTCTTTATGTGTCTAGCCTTTTTGCAGAAAAAACAAACAAATTCCTTATCTTGTTTCTTTTGCTCCTTATGTTGTGTAGATCCTATTACAATTTCTTTATACTTATTCCTTTTTCTCATCTTCTCCTAAGAGGTGCATGCTAAATGAGTACTTTAAATCTTTTTTTGCTTCATCCTATCTTTTTCTTGCACACAATAAAAATGAGCTCATATAGAGATCATTTATCTTTTTAGGTGTTGTAACTTTCCTTAAGTTAACTGAATTGTGTGGGAAGAAAGATAGGGACCAGATACATGAGCAAGTCTTTCTACAGCTCTGACTTTAGTACCTTTAGTTTGGAAGCGAGATTAAATATCTCCAAAATATACTCCCTTATGTTCCTTTTATTCTTGTATTGCATTGAAATGAGGTTCCTAATGATGGTACTCGCTTTTGCAATTTTTGTAATGAATGCCTTAATGTCTACCTCCTTAGGCATAGCTCCTCTTATGTTTTATAACAGAGTGTCGCATGATTGTAAAATTTATGCGATTAGAATGTATTCACTGCTCAAATCCTTCTTGATATCAGTAGAACTTTTAATTTAAGAGCAGCAGGACGTTCTGTCCATACCACAAAGTCAAGATCCATACAACTTAGCATAATCAAAACGTGCACTTTCTTTATCTTAAGGTTTGTGTAATTAAGCACTGGAATGTCATAAATAGTGGCTGATATACTTTAAGTAAAAACTAAGTTGAGAACAAAACTAAAACAGTAAATAATCATGCTCACAACCTAATTTCATATCATAATCTAAATATATGAATTAGCATGACATAAGCAAATTAAATAAATAGTTGTGAGCTCTTCCATCACAAGAACACAGTGCTAGTAACCCTTCCTTTAGGCTGACATATCAATTTATAAGTGCTACTCTTCAATGTAAAAATCAAATATTGATAGTAAATTCTGTCAAAAAATAAATCTTCCTTTGGACTGATTTATTGTCCACATAGAAACTTAATAACCGTCATATATTTACTATCGTTGGTATTTTTGTTATTTGACTAAATAATCACCTTTCTTTGAGCCGGCAATTATCGGCATAAATAATAAGCACACATCTTTATATCTTCAAATAAATAAATTTGCACAATAGAAATTACTTTAGAATGTATTATTTCAACTCATTCATTTAGAATATAAGACAAGTTGTGCAAAGAAAATCAACCAAAATGTCCAAAATTATAAATTGAAATTTTCAACGCACGAAGGAGTGATTGATCGCCTGAGTTTGTATATTTTATCAACTTTTAAACCAAATAAAGTTTTTAAAGGACAAAATGTGAATCGGTTTTAAAGTAGGTTAAGATAGTTAAGCTTAATTAATCTAAATTTCAATTAAAACCCCTTGAATTAAGCCGAAAACGACTCAATTCTACCCAAAAATGAGACCATAATGTTTAATTAGGTCAAAAAGGACCAAGGCTACTGGAAGGATCAACATTGTGGCGCCAAGAAGTCAATGCCGCAGCACTGGCTGCTTAAAAGTCACAACCCGAGACTGGACACGGTGGAACTGCCAATGTGACACCGTGGTACTGAAGTTTTGGAATGCAGACGCCGTGGTGCCAGGAACCATGCACTGCAGCACTAGAGACTTATGCTATAATCGCAATTATCCGTTTTTTTATATCAGGTAACTCAATCTTGATATAATTTTAAGCGATTCTTAGTCCTGAATTTCACACTTTATGACCCAAAACTCAAAATTTAACCTTCAAATACTTTATATCTCAACAAAATCATATAAATTCACAAACCATATATGTTATATATAAACTACAAACCAATAAACCAGTAAAAATATATATATAAAGATAAACCAATAAATTGAAAACCAGTTCAAATATTATATATATATAAAGAAAGAATTATAAAAACTAAATAATTTTAAGAACATATATAACAAATTTTAATCTATTTAAATAAAATGTATGTGGTTTAGTGCAGCTAATGCACTTTGGGCCATTTGATAAATTTTTGAGAAAAGAGCATAGATAGGACTAGCTTCCCCACTTTTGGGACATTTACAGGACTAGTTTCTTAGATAAGTTTTTTAGGATTGAAAAATGGCATCTACAAGTACTAAAAGTCTCAAATATCTCTATCCTAATGCCACACACAACCTGACAACTGATAGGATGTCACACCATATTTGACATATCCTACCCCACACACTCCCCCGTAAAACTCATTTCTTTCTACTTAACCTCAACAAAGGTTAAGATTCACTTGACCTAAGGTCAAATACTTCTTAATTTGGGAACAAGTGGATCTTGAACTCATGGTAATTTTTAAATTACATGAGGTCAATGAATCATTTACCTAACTAGGGGTCAAGTTATACTTAAACTTAAGTCAAGTAAAACTTACTCATTGTATACTTGATCAGTTTATTTGGTTAATTTAACTTAATGTTTGTTTTTTCATTTTTGAGACGGACTGTAGTTTATTTATCATTAAGTATATATAGTTCCTTATGTTTAACTATGAAAACTACTAAAAATCACCCTTAAACTCAAAAATCATTCTTCGAATGATTCTTTACATCTAAAAAAAACAAAAAGTCCCAAAATGGCAAAAACCAGGTCAACCGAAGATAAGAAAGAGTCTGCAAAATCTTCAACCGCGACATTGGTTAGAAGGACGAGAAAGTCACCATCTAAGTCCTTATTACAGCCGAAGAAGAGCTCATCTAAGTCCCCATTTGTACTTTTGTTGCCTACTTGACCAGTATGTGACCCGGGATCAAGTAGTTCTTGCCCTGAGGTCATAAATTACTTGACCATATGGTCAAAGACTACTTGACTTGCGACAATCTAGATTATCATTACGAAAAAGATGAATAGTTCAGCAAAAAAACATGAATATTTTAGTATAATAATTTCTAGATTACTATTATAGACCTCCTTCAAAATATTGATCAATCATTACCATATAATATCAAGGCTTTAATTAAATAAAATACGTATTTTACTTTACCCTCAAATGCGAAAGCTCCCCAATATTTAATAAACAAGTTTCGATCTTTTTATGGTTTCTTAAAGCTTCAATCTGGAGAAAAAATAACAGAGAGGGAGATAAAAGGAATACAACAATAATGGAGGAAATGAAGTGGAATGGAGTAGATGAAATGAAGTAAAATGGAGTAGAGGAAAGAGAAGAAAGAAAAGGCAAGAAGGGCAACCTTGGAATGTTTTTATTTTTCCCTCCATCAAGTCTCACAAAAATCAAAAAGTTAGTCATATCCATCTCTAAAAAATTTGCTCTTCCTAAAAATGTTAAATAAGGGCCAATCTAGTCTTATCCATGTACTTTTCTCTAAATTTCCAAACTGCAAACTGATAGTAAAGAAAATTGGACTACCAGGTTGTACCGCAAAGAAAATTAACCACATCAGGATACTCAATACGGTGTGGGTTGCTTCCGCAGTTAAGTATGGATTTTGTATACTACCACTCCTAGTATATAGTGGCCCACTAACTATCTAATCATTTTCTTTAAAAAAAAAAAAAAATCATGTATTATTATTTTTTATAGTCGATGTTTAAAGTAATTCCAAACGAATAAAGAAATTTTATAAAATATGCTCCAAATAAGCTTTATTTATAACTGTATGACAGCCCCAATAAAATTTCAAAAAATCATGACTAGACCCCCTTGAAAAGATTAAACTACCCTCAATCTTCATTTCTTATTCTTCATTCTACCCTCAATCTTCATAGTCGTTAGCTTTCTTTTACTTTTTCTTATTCTTCCCTTTCTCTTCTTTTATACAACCTCTCAATCTTCAACATTCTCTCAACTAAATAATTTTCTTAACAATCAAAGCTAAATTAGCATTAGAAAAACGTAATGGGTATAGTTTAAAATAGTTGGTATTTGAGTTTCGAGATGTTCTGTAGTAGATTTTATATTAAAAATAAAATTTGGATCAATTTCTACGAATTTCTGAAAATTTGGACTAGGTTCCCCGACATACATTGAAAATTTTGATGTATTTTGATGAAATTCGATGCCAATTCGATGAAATATATTTTTATAATAGAATCTAAAAAATTGAGTATGGTCATCGAAATGGCATCAAATTATCATCGAAATTTATCAAATTGCATCGAATAATTTTCAGATTCCATTATAAAAACACACTTCATCAAAATAGCATTGAATTTTATCGAATTACCATCGAAATTTATCGAAATTTTCGATATTTGTCGGGGCAACTAGTCCAAATTTTCAAAAATTCTTAGAAATTAATCCAAATTTAATTTTTAATACAAAATCCATCAAAGAACATCTCGAAACTCAAATACAAACTATTTTAAATTATGTCCACAATATAGATATAGAAATTTCTTAATCGTCCACGAGAGAGATGAGAGGAGAGAGTTTTGAGAAAGGGCCGACAATTAATGTTGCTTTTATGGCTTGCTTCAACCGAATTTTTTTCGTCTGAGTTCTACAGGCCACCTACACAGTGATGGGTTTGTTCCGGTCAATTTTGAGAGCCACGACCAACAGATTTTTTTTTCAGAAAACACGATAGTTGAAGTTACCAAATAACAAAAACTATGATTTTAGGGTATTTTTGTCTAATAATCATATTTTTTGAAGTTATTAGAGTTGTCATACGGTTGTAAATAGAGCTCTTTCGGAGCATATTTTATGAAATTTCTCAACAAATATTTCCTAGAATTTTTTTTTTTTTTTTTTTTTTGAGAGAGAGTTGAGCCTGTATAGCAGCCAAACACTGAGAAAACGCGGCAGGTTAGTTATTTATGATATCAACCTTTGTGACTTCAGCAGAGGTATCCCACAAGCATCCTCCTCGACAGCTACAATTTTGAATAAGGACGCCTGTGAAAAACTGAAAACCACTATGCTGCCCACAATTACTTTATGAAACTTCGAGCTAATATTCTCTTTCTGTTTAATATTCCTTTATTTTTGTTACGTTTGTTACTTGTTAGTCCATGTTTTTGCTGTCTCTTGCCAAAAAAAAAAAAAAAATTAAATATCATCACCATCGATTCGAAAAAAGTTTAAAAAAAAAAAAAAAACACATTCTTGTGTAAAATTGTGTGTGTCTCCGCATAATAATGTGTCTCGTAGTTGACATGTGAATTTGAGGTTGATTAATTCACAAACTAGAAAATGTCTTATAAAACTATGTAGATCATCGTGAAACAATCCGTGTTTCGTAGATGACGTGTGAATCATTTATTGGTTAAAAAGTAGTAATAATAGATAGCATCGCTCCTAAGAATGTATGATTTTACTTGTATTTTAGTGGTTATAATCCCCATGGTGATGCATTCGTTACTACTTGCGAAATGCATGGTTAAGACGATGAGTAGTGATGCATCAATATTGGCGATAAAAGCATATAATTAACTAGTGAGACAAACACAACTGTGAAGCAATATTAATAGAGTATATAATTCTAACATTACATATTAATAGAGTATATAAACTTGTAGAATTTATTATGTGACATCTTAGAAAAGTTCTTGTACGCAAAGTCCAAAACTTGCAATTGCTTTTGCTATTATTATTCTTTTTTTTTTTCTTTTTTGGGGGTTGAACTTTGCTATTATTCTTTTGTCGCATGAAAATATGGGTCTTAGAACCTTTTAGTATGTTTTTCTTTTTATTAAATATATAATGAACTTCTTTTCTGTTATGGTTTACAGAGGACCTATTCTTACTTTTCCAATTACTTCCAAACCTCCAATTCTTGAAATACTGAGAGCCTCAGCTATTCATTGTTTCCCCCACTTTATAAAACTCCAACTAGATTATATTCAAAGTATTAGATACAAACTCTTTTAAATAAATAAAAAGAAGCAAAATACATAGGTATGAATTGATCTCATATAGGTTTGCATACTTTTATAAGAGAAATGCTACCGTTAATAGATCTCTACAATCAGTAGGATAGGTTCTGTTGTGAGACTTATGTGGACTCCACACTAATAGAAAGATGAGATCGATCTCATGAGCACTCAAACACCTCCATTTTTACTAAAATATTGGTCAGCTATATTTTTTATGAAATGGAAACTTGCTGAGAATAACAACTACTGCATCTTACTCTTCCATATTAATACCCAAAAATGAAAAATCATAAATGTAAAATAATTAAATTTTCATATGCAACTTCTTCATTGATGGTTCATACGTTTGAAATTTTTCCTCCCTCTTTTCTTTTTTTTTTTTTTTTTCCCATCATGATCTTCCTTTAATCCATTGTCGTACTTCTTTTGACTCACTATAGTAATATCTTAACGAAAGAAAATTCAGGGAAGAGAAAGACTTTCTCGTTAAGAAAACCCTTCCTTCCCATTTCTCTAGCTTTAATTTAAATTTTGCAGTTGTTTTTACTTCCCGGCATATTTTAGAAGCATCAAAATAAAAAAGAATAAAACCACGCAATCATAACAACTATGAAAAAACTTGGATGATGATATAATTTTGGTCTTACGAATTGTATTGAAGAGAATAAGGAATAAAGTGTACCTAGTGATCTGCCCTTATAAAAGAAGACTAAAACCATCTTATACTCCAGTCAGTTCAGAACCCCACAGTTTCACACACAAGCAATCACAAAAGCTAATGAAGATGGCAAAAATGCTTAACTTCCGAGTTCAAGTCAGTGTGCCGGAGCTAATTCGGCCAGAGAAACCAACTCCTAGAAATTTTCAGTACTTATCAAACATTGACGACCAAAGTGGCCTAAGAAACCACATACCCTTTGTCCATTTCTATCCCCCAAGCAAAGCAATGCAGGCTCAGGACCCAGTTGTGCTTATAAAACAGGCATTGTCTAAGGTTTTGGTTTACTACTTCCCAGTGGCTGGGAGGCTCCGGAACTCAGACAATGGCAAGCTTGTCGTGGAGTGTAATGGCGAAGGAGTGATCTTTCGCGAGGCCAATGCTGGTGTGGAGTTGGCAGAGCTGCGTGAAGTTGATGGCGGGCTGAGGCCACCATTTCCTCAGTGGGATAAGCTGTTAGTTGATGACATTTGGGGCAGCAACTTCATCACTGATTCCCCTTTGCTTCGCATGCAGGTTTGTAATTTACTAATTCATAATGAAAATGCGAATGGACTGAGAGTAAGAAAACATTTAGTTATAGGCAAATCCTATTCAAGTAAAATTCTCCTAGGATACGAAGTGTTAGTCTTTGTAACTTCATATAATTACACATTATCTTGGGGTAGCCCTTTTCCTGTAAATCATTCTTTCTGCTGAATGAAGTGACGAATGGATATCCTTTCCTTTTGCTGCACTATAATATAAGGAGATTTTGTAGTAATGTCAGATCATATAATAACCAAAAGGAATATACACACAAATATGATTATATCTAATGAAAATATGATGATTCAAAAACACACACTACGCCCTATAATGTAAGAAACATATGTCGAGTATAAAACCACTCTTAGAAGTTAGTATCAGTTAAACATTTTAGTATTCAACACTAATATCTATGTCCGCAGGTAACAAGACTTGCCTGTGGAGGCTTTGTCCTGGCTTACACGTTCAACCATTGCATATGTGATGCTTATGGTGCCTACCTATTCATGCAAGCTATATCAGAGTTCTGCAGAAATCCCAACAGAACATCACCTTCCTCTTTACCATCTTGGGGAAGAGAGATTCTAAGACCCCGCTCACCTCCAACCATTTCCTACCCTCACACCGAATACGACAGCTCTCACAGTCCCACCATCATTTTCACTGAGACACAATTCAAACACCTCGCTCAAACGTCTGTATTTTTCTCTCGCACTGACATCTCTCTCCTGAAGAACCAAATTCCCGGCCAGAAAGTCCCGACCTTCGATGCAGTTGCCTCCTGCTTATGGCGAGCAAGAACACGAACCCTCCTCAGCCCCGAATCTACTACAAGACTTCTCTTTCCGATTGACACCCGTTTTCGATACAAGCCATTGCTGCCTAAGGGTTACTATGGAAGTGCCGTGGTTTTTCCCTGTGCCATTACAGAGGCATCCAAACTCGATGGGAAACCATTGCCTTATGCTGCAAATTTGATCTCAACAGTGAAACAGCAGGTCACTGGAGACGAGTACCGAGCTTCGGTTTTGGATTTCATCGAGATCAATGGGCGCAGAGGATTCTGTGCTGAAGGAGCATTTGTGGTTTCAGACATGACTCGCTTGAGATTCACTGATATAGATTTTGGTTGGGGCCAAGCTCTATATGGAGGACCAGCTAGAGCTGGTACTGGGGTGGTTCCTGGAATGGTTACTTCAATTATAACACACAAGAGTGAAGAGGGCATTGAAGGAGTTCTGGCTCTGGTTTCTTTGCCCCCGGAATCACTGGAAAGGTTTCACAAGGAGATAAGGAAAGAAATTGGTTGTGTTGCTCCTTCAAAACTCATTTCTTCTGCACTATAAGGAAAATTATAAACACAGAAGTTCAAACGAAGCCAAAACGATTGTGTGAACAGAATAAGCAGTGGTCGTCATCTGGTCCAAAATTCAAACCTCTTTATGTGTCTGTGTTCGAGTTCGGTTGTTAAAATCTAATATTCTAAGAAAATCAAATAAGTCATTTGGTATACAATATTCTTTAGATTCGAGTCACCGAGTCTTGTAGTTTTGTACATCATTTTCATATGGAGCACCTATCAGTTTAAGAATGGCGTTCTTGCAGATAGAATGGTTGTTTGATTAGATACATCTTCCCAGTTTTTTTCCCATATGAGTGCAAAATAAAACACAATTTCTTGATGAATCTGAAATTTCTCTTTTGTATCGAGTTAAGTAACTTCAGGAGTTTATTCTAATCTTGGTGTCCGTAGATTAAATCATAGAAATTTTCTTCCAGGATTTAATTGCCATTTCTAGTTTCGCTAAACAGCAGTTGTCAGCAAAGAAACTTGGTCACAAGTTCTACGGAAGCATGACAACCTTCATCTATTGGCAGGTATCTTATGCTCTTTTAACTAAGCGAATCCCAACTAGAGGCAAACAAAATATCCCCACAGATAACTGAACACAAGCGGCCAACTGATCCTAAATACGATAAAATTCAGGTACTAGTATAAAAACTTGGGGCTATATATTTACATCTCAATTACAAAGTCTTCAATCTAAAGCTTCAATCGACAAGAATAAAAACGGTCAAGGTAAAAGCTTTCTTTTTTTTTTTTTACCCTTTTTTCCATAACCTAAGATACAGCAATATTCTGTTTTCAACAGCTTCAAAATGATACTACTTGGACGAAGAATTTACATTTTATGTACTTTAAACTGATTTTACATCTATTCTGTTTTCAACAGCTTTAAAATGATACTACTTGGACGAAGAATTTACATTTTATGTACTTTAAACTGATTTTACATCAATTCTGGCCACGGGCCAGGAAGACTGCCAATAATATTTCGATGTGACATGCTCATTCAGGTGGAGCTAAAAGTCAACTCTAGCCAATAACAGTGACAGTACAAAGTACAAATACTAACCTCTTGAAAGCTGATTAAAGAAAATCAGAAAAGGAATTGACAAGAGTCAGACAAAAACTACATACATTCTTGTGGACATAGAGCCAATTCCTGATATCTCTGATCTTATACAATTCAAAAACAGATCAAAGGAATCAAGAAGCAGACAGCAAGATAGAGATTCCACAGCATCCCATCTTAGAAACCAGGGTTCAAAATTCAACAAAAACCAACGGCCAAGATGAAGTTTGATCCATACCTAATGCTACAAATGCATATTTACAGTCGTTCAGGTCATTGCGCCACTGAACAAGGTGGAACTTGATTTAAAGGCAATGCAGCCATCTGCAACCTGCAAAATTTCACAACAAACTTCAGTTGTGCAACATATAAACCCTTCTAAGCAAAAGCAATATAGAAAACATTCATAGCTCTGCTCAAACAAAGAACACGCATGAATATGCTTAAATTCACATCTGCCATCCACTTGGGCTATGGGGAAGCCAGACAGGTCTTGAGGGATAGCAATCATGTGTTACTACTATATATTTCTTCTTCCAAGTATTAATCTTCAAAACAGTATAGAGGTAGCAAAACAAATTTCCACTGACAGAAATAAATTGGCTAAAAAAGGTTTTCCCTATCACATGGGTATCCGTCCATCATTTACATTCTCATCCAAAGAACACAAGCAATTGGAATTATCAGAATGTTCATTTAGAAGATAAGATGCCAAAAGTCACAGTAGCTTTATTTCTATTTACGGCCCACCTAAAATGGAACTTTTGTATAATTCGAATGCTAGATAGCAATACGACAACAGTCAAGTTAAACTACCATGAAACAACTACAACCTCAGTCATAAGTTAAACTACCATGAAGCAACTGCAACCTCAGTCAGACTCATACTCGAGAATGAAAACTACCATTCTAGTTACAAAAATTTTTCCGCTAAATTAATCATTTCACCCCAAAAACTATGTTTTTGTGTGCATGTACATGACAATGAAATTACATTTTAACTTGAAATGATATAGTTAGCAAGAACTACTAGGCAACAAGTTTTAATGAGATGGCTTCTTCCATAGAATAGGTAGAATAGATCCACTTAAAATAGATGAACTTTTGAGATAACCTGAGCACCACAACCGCAAAAAAAGTAGGATCAATGCAATAAAAGGGATGCTACTTCCTTTACTGCTAAAAGGAAGGAATGTCACAATCGCACTTAAAATTTCCCTGCTACATTTTGCCAATAACTAACTGTCGTAACTGTTTATGTCCTAAGAAAACAATTAATAAAGGGGAAAAAATTGTATAATTTATCGAAGAGTGTTTTTCTGCTAATCAGACAATTTTCATGGCAAACGTAAAAGACCCAGAAAAATATATATATGTAGACACACACATATATAAGATAGAGATATATATGTATCTAAAAGCATAGGGAATCATTATCAAAATACTTCCTGGGAATCGGCAAAGCTGACTTGCACATATACAGAATAGCTACACAACAATAAAACCAGACTGATATCCATGAGATATTGAAGCAACACCCATTAAAATACACAGAACCATACAAGAGAGAGATGGAAAGAAAGAAGTAAACACCCATTAAATTTGAAGCAACACCCATTAAAATACACAGAACCATACAAGAGAGAGATGGAAAGAAAGAAGTAAACAATGATAGAAAAAAAAAAATTAATGGTAATGTCTTGTTGTAGACTTGTAGTGTTTCAATATACCAAAACACACAAGAAAAATTTGTGAGGTGCACAAAACATTAATACTGAGAGAATTAAATTTATATCAGGCATCTATGGTGAAAGAGTAACTGGAAACTGAATAGTTAATTAAGACACTGAAGATGTTTAGACAAATATTTAATCCTCAAAAATACTAAAATAAACGGAATTCTCATCATCCACGATGTCACAGGAATCGAGACAAAGATATATTATATATAACTAAAAGGAAATGGGACAGAGAAAAATGAAACTCACTGAGCACCAGTGCACAATTTCTTATTAGCCTTCTTCTTATTCTTACGCCGCTTTCTTGAAGAACTTGGAACAGCATCCACAGAATGCGCAGAAATTGGATGCACGAATTCAATAGGTAAATTGGTTGCTTGAGAGGCTAGAATATTGATTGCTTCAGAGGAAGTTCCCGGTTTTTGTATTTTGAATTCATGTCTCGGTGGAAGTGGAACAGCTCCAGAGTTCAAATCTGGAACAGCACTAGTTGCAACATTAATAACAGTAGTTGGAACAACACTATCAGTAGTCGTTGGAGCACTAGTTGCAGCATTAATAACAGTAGTTTGAACAACACTATCAGTAGTCGTTGGAGCACTAACTACAGGCAAAGCAAACTCAACTCCAGTATCTTTACTAGGCACAACCACTGAACATTGTACTGTGTTCCTCATCAAAGGCACAGTGCTACTATGGGTGTTATCACGACTATCAACCTTATGCAATGCAGCATACAGTTTAACTTTAGATTTAACAATATCATAAAGCACTTTCTTCATTCCAGAATCACCTGCAATATCTTCAACTAGTCAGCAACAGGAACACATGTGCACACATAAAACACACCATCATATTCATTAAAGTGTCTTAAAACAAATTTATAAGCATTCACATGGCAACAATACCTAAAAGTGACAAAATAGCAACACGAGCTGCCAGTTGTTCAGCCTCTTTCTTGTTTTTACCAACACTGCCAGTGTAAGAAGCGCCATTGAAAACCAAGGAAGATTTGAACACTGGAATTAACCCTTCAGGCTTAATAGTGTTGTATGTAGGCAATTCCATATTCATCTTAGTAGCAAATTCATTCAAGATAGACTTGCAAAACACAGTATCCTGAAGAAAAAATTAAGACTAGTATAATTATCATTTGAATAGTGGCCACACAAAACTTTCAGTCTAATTTTTCAACAAAGTGAAAAACAAGGTTTTGCTCATCAATCACAGCACTAGAAAACTGTAACTCCTCCCTGCACTTAACAACCAATTTTTGGACAAAAATAGTACAATAGATTGTTTGTCATTAGATGTAAAATGAAGAGAAATAAGAAGTTGAAAATAGGAGAACAATGAAGGCAAACAGTCGTACTTCTTATTTAAAAATTATCTGATTACAAAAGAAGGAAAGGCTGACTATATATAAACTTATTCGGCCTAAAAACCCTAACAAACTTAGGAAACAAATCAGCTATAAAACAAGAATAAATTCGAAAAAAATATTGGGAATTAAATATAGGATTTTTATTCTGATCTGATCCCTAAAAAACCAGACTTCCAGTAAGTCAGTACTGGAAATCTGCCAACAGCTTAACAAGTCAGCACTGCAGCCCTGAAGGCTGAGGCTGCAGCGCTGGAACCGACCCTTGAAACAAAGCAAAGCAGCCTAAAATATCCAACAAAATACTATGTAATGGTTTCAATGTAATGGTTTCAACTCTTATAACCAAACAAATATTTGTCAAAGTTGGTAACCAAACAAATATTGTAAAAGTACCAGTGCAATAAGAAGCATTATTATGGAAAGTCTAAATCTCATAAACTTGGAAAGATTTTCAAAAAGTTAACAAGAATATTTATTGAGAATCAAGAAAAGAATACTTATAGAAATGGAAAGATTTTTTTACAGTTGAAATAAACCAACCTCATGAATGAGAGGAAATCCTTCATCCACCACAGTTTCCTTGGATATAGACTTCAAGGCAAGTTCAGCAACACTTTGTTCAGCAGCTTTTCGGGTGGAAAAGGTATCTGGAGAAGTATATCTTGCTCCATTTACCAACACAGTCGACCTAAATTGTGGCAAATGTTGATATCCTTCATTGATAGTTTGATATATAGGCAGCGGTATGTTTGACTTATGTGTGAACTCCTGCAAACGGTTCTTATGCATTGACTGTTCTGGTTGGCCTATATATATATTCAATTCGAACAGGTGATAGAAAACGCATTTAGTTTTGGTGTTAACAAAGGCAACATATACACACATGACATCATAACTAAACAATAGAAAACCAAAAACGTTATGATAACAACAATATACACAAGTAGTGTCAGTGCAAAATCAGACATTGTGATGTGTTCTACGATAGACATCAAGATACCATTAGAATTATGTTGTGAATGTTCCCATATCGATTAGTGATGACAAAATATAATTGGACTGTATACCTTTTAGAGCATGGTCTACTTTTACCCCAATTAAAAACTTAACTACAAAAAAATAAATCTAATGCTTTCGTTGAAACACAACTTCAAGCACAAATCCACAACAAATAGTTTGCACCATCCATCGAATCACAATTCAAGAGGGCAAAATTACTCGGATTTACATGCAAAAAAATGTAACCGGCAAACTCTGTTTTCAATCCTTCTCAACAAATAACAAGTAGGTAAATTAAATCTTAAAAAAAGAAAAAAACACACACACACACACATAATTGAATTCCCCACCTTTTCAATTTTTCGGTATACTTCAATCACATTATCCTTTAAAAAAAAAGAAAAAAAGAAAACAAAAAACACTAAATACAATAACGTCTACTTAAGAACCAAACAAACGAGACAGAGTCGATAAATCGGACACATCAGAACCAAATACACACACATTCACGACCAAAACAAGGCAATCAAGCTAAAATAAACACGACCCAAATAAAAAAAAATCTTGTCATACAACCATACCATACCACAACTAAAAACTAATTTTAACTATACAAGACACGCAAAGACTCACGAGAAGAACCGGAAGGAGGAGCAGCTGTAGGTTGAGGTTGAGCTTGAGCTTGAGCTTGAGGAGGAGGCGGTGCCGGAGGTTGAGGAGGAGGCGCCGAAGAAACAGGGGGTGGTAGAGCAGCAGAAGGAGGAGGAGGAGGAGTGTGCACCCAAGCTTGGGGCGGGGCGGGTGGCGGAGGTTGAAAGGAAGCGAAAGGCAGAGGCGTTGTTGTTGTTGTTGTTGGTGGTGTAGGAGTTTGGGGCTGAGGCTGAGGCTGAGGCTGAGGGAATGCGCCCATTTCTCTCATCACCTGGCTGAAGCTCGCTCACTCAGTCAGAAGTCAGTACCAAGAATCTCCTCACACACACGCTTGTTACTGCGGTACGGCCTAGCCTAGGGTTCTCTTCCCTTCTTTCTCAATTTTGACTCACACTCTCAACAAACGAGGAAACCAACTCAAGATTCAAGAAGCCCCATTTTGGAAATTCTTCCCCCGGTATATATTTTATGCAAGACTAATTCAATAAGATTTTCTTATTCAATAAAAAATTTTCTTTTTCTTTTTTGTTTTTTGGGGGGTGGGGGCGGTCTAAATAAATGAATTTACTAATCTAATTTACTATCACACTTCCAAGCAACAAAAAATAAATTAAAATAAACATTTGCTATCACACTTGTCGCTTTTTTATTTTTATTTTTTTTAGTAATACACTTGTCATTTGGTTTGTAGTTGGAGGTACAGAAACTTTAAATAACCCTTATAGTTATTACACGTCGATTCTTTTTGTCCTCGTTAATTACATCACAAAAAAATTTGTCAAAATATATGCGATAATATCAGAAAAAAGAAAATGAAAACACCACCTTTAGTGTTTAATGAAAAAACCATGTCTTTTCACTTCACTTATATCAAATTAAACATTTAATTCTTATTTTCCTATAAATAGAAGAAAATAGACGAATTTTGGATCCTCATAAAGCAAACGTATGCTTTTCAAAATCGTTAGCAAAATTGACTAAACCGGATGTAGGATTAGGTATACCCACTGAATGAATAATCGATGTAAAAGTGTATGTACTTTTTTTTTCCCCCTTGAAAAGCTATTACTTTACCCAAACCATTACCAAACAACAAGCCTTCAGGATACCAAAAAAAACCATTCTCCACTCATTGGAAGCAGAGGGGACCACTGATGAGAATGAAACATCATTACATCCAAAATCACCAAAAGAGTCCAGCAGGCCTAATCTGCATTCGTGGGCCACTTCATTAGGGTTTGTTTCTAATTTTTTGTTTAAATAAATTGAAAATAGAAACACAAATTTTGTTTTGATTTTCAATTTTTATAAACAAGAAACATGTTTGGCACATTTTATTTTATTACTTATTTTCAAAAATAATAAAGTGCAAATAATAATAAAAAAAGACATATAAACTTCTATTTGTATATGTATATACATACCTGTATGTAAATATGCATTTGTATATAAATATTTATATGTTCTTTTGTTTTTGAAATTTATTAAAGAAAATAAAAATATTAGAAATTTTTTGTTACCACTTTTTTTGAAATTTTTGGTAATAGTTTTTAAAAACAAAAAATAAAAACAAGGTTGTCAAGCAAACTTTCAAAAAAAAATTCTATTTTTCTATTTTAAAAAATAAAAAATAGAAAATGAAAGTGAATCCTAGTAAGCCCTTAATATCTCTTGGAATCCACTCAAAGATGACCGAATCACAGTTATGAATTAGTTGCCGGACAGCGTAAATATAAGAGTTAGCCTTCCAAGAGACTACATCGAAATATAAAAGTATATATACCTGGTTAAAAAAAAAAAGAACACTTTTTCTCTTGGCTTAAAGTGATTAGTGACATTTTTTATTAGACAATGCCAATGTACACCCCTAATAAAAATACCTTATTAAATATGGTTCTTTTATAAATAAATCCTTTTAAAAGTGAGTTTTAATAAAATACATATATTTTTAATTTCTTTGAAAGGTATTCTTTTCTTAAAATGCTCGATAATACTAAACGGTATGCTCGATCATGCTCAATATTATACTTAAATTCATATTTGACCATACAAAAATGTCATTTTGTAAAAATTTGCGCATTCTAAATTTATCTATTAGTTTTATCACTTAACTTTATGGCCTCTAACAACTAGAGAGAACTTTTTTTGTTCATTTTTTTTATTATTTTTATTTTTCTAGGTGATGAATACTTCAAAAGAAGTACTTTAGTAGTAGTCATGCATTAAAATATCGTAATATTTATCGATATTATCGCAATATTATCCGTTTTTTGAAATATCAACATGAATATTGTGGGATTAGTAAAATATCGGTAAAATATCGACATTATTTTGGAAATGTCAATGTCAATAAAAAATATTGGTAAAAAAAAATGAGCTAATTCGAAATATTTATAGATATTATCATAATAATATTAGTGATATTTTGAAATATCAACAGAACTATCGTTTTTTTGTTTTTTCTTTTTGCAAGCCTTTAAAAAAATGGTAGTAGAAATAAAATCATAGTTTCCCCTCTACAATATGTGGGCAAAATTTTGGAACTACCAATATTTATAATTAGAATCATTGTAATGCTTAAAGGCAAATACCAATTAACATATATGTGGTACATAAATAACTATTTTCAGAACTATTCAAGCATAATAACTTTGAAAAGATATTATTTAGACAAAAATGAGAATTTCTCTTATGATTTTCAACCTTTTAGAAACATTTTTTGGTGTTAAATGAATTTAAAATGTATGTATTATTATTAATTTTTAATTATTTTCATTGTAATTTAGAACTAGTTATAATTTGTAATATATTAGTATGAAATGTCTTCATTAAACTAATGTGATGCGTATTCTAATTTTAAAATTATTCAATGAAGTAAAATTCAATCATTTTTCCTACTACATACGCATGTTTTATTATCATACATATAAATATTAAATTTTTTAAATAAAAATTAGTATAAATTATGCAATATTAATTATTTTAATATTTTCTAAAATTTCACTTAAAAATTTTGAATTTTAAGACAAATTTCTCATAATATCTTTAACATTAATATTACCATCAATTTTATCTGTAAAATCAAATCTTGATATGTACGCCGATATTGATATTATTTTTCATCCTTGTTAGTAGCACTGTAGCCTACCAGCTAATCTTGCCTTGGACTATAATGAGTAATGCTTGCTAATCCTGCAAACGTAGTTTATACGTTTCAGACTTTTAAAAGCCAAAGCCACCATACATTTTCCAAAATAAGTTTATAACATCTTCTTGTAATTGTAATTGCTCTAAAATTATAAATTATGATAATTTATATAACACATTTTTTTAATAGGGTTTTAGTGAAATATTGTGCATAGTGGTGTCGAAGGGTCGGCACGGACATGGCAGATCACGATTAGTTACCGTATCGAGCACGACAACCATTCTAGGGCCGACATGGCAAATGTATGACATGTGGCACGATATACACAAATAACAGACATGATAGACACGATTAAAAAAATAATTAGTTTGAAAAGAATATACTTACATTAAATATATTTTAAATTTTTAGGTATAATTTTAATACAATAAATTTAAAAAAATAAAAATAAAATATTTTCTAGGTAAAAAAATTATATCTTATAAATCTTACATCAATTGTTTAAAGCAAAAAATACTCAAAAATTCAATAGGTTTGGGCCAAAGAATTTAAAGATATTTCAATTTAGACTTGTTTTATATAAAAGTTATCTCAGTTTTCAAATAATTTATTTCTATTATATAACGATTAACAATTTATAATTCATAATTACTTAAAAGGAAATATATCAAATAATATTAAAGCAACTAAATTTGAAAAAAAAAAAATCAGTAGTGAGCATGATTCTGAATAAGAACAATAGGACTTCGAAAAAGGAAATAATTAGGTGTGAAATCATATATGATATAAAAAATAGACACGGTTAAATACAATAATAACATAATTCCAAAAATAAATACAATTAGACATGGAAATAACACAGTATCAAAAATGAGTGCAATTAGTACGAAAATAACATAATATCGAAAACGGGCATGATTAGATATGGAAATAGCATAATATCGGAAATACNACATTTCATATAACATTAGTGAAATATCGTGACTTGTTTTCTCTTGTCCATAAGAGAATACTGATACATTTACTTTGTCCATGTAAAAAACAATTTAATTTGACAAGTTATCTTCCCAGCTTTGGTTAAATTAGTTAAAGCTGATACAATATTTATTATGCTTGGGAATACGAAAGATGACGATGTACAAAAACTATACTGACAATGAAAACATTCTCAAATTCATTTTAATTCTAACAAAGCAACTGGTATTTTCTACCAACCAAGTGCATTGATGATTCACGTGAATAATAGGGAGGCATCTCTCATGGTTGTATATTTGTCTACAGTGTGGAGTTAAGTGTGCGTCATCATCAATTAAAAAAAAAAATGGTGTGCATCATCAATATCTTGTGTACAATTAGTTCATTTTTGATATTTATTTGTTGGTTTTAATTTATTTTAGAATTTGAATTAATTTAATTATGTAGTTTTAAATTCATAAAGAGTATTTTGCTAAGCTTAGCAGTTAAAATTGGTATTTGACTTAAAAGAGAGTATCATTTTGTTACAATTTCATCTTCATATGTCTGGTTGATCTATAAATCTAATTTCAGTAGCATAGAATAGAGCATAACAAATATTATGAAAAAGCATATCATCCTTCTACATTAAACTTACACCACCAATGACCCCCAACCTTTGACATTTCTTCTTCCATGCACTCTGGACACCACCTCACTCTTTCTCTCTGCTTTCAGTTATGCACCAAACATGATTAAATCAACCGTGACAAAAGTGCCCTATTTTTCTTGAGAATAGTACCCAACAATAGTTTTTTTGCCACTAAATAACTTTGGGAGAGATTATAATAGTACCCCAATTTTTGGGCTCACCTAGAACCCAAAATAGGTTTCTAATACTTTTACGTATAAAAAACTAAAAGAATTACAAAAATACGGAAGTTAAGTTTTTTTCAAATTTTTGTACGATTTTTATTAGAAAAATATCATTTTTTAAAAACTTTTTAGAAAATATCATTTTTAAAGTGGTTACTGGTTACTAATTTCTGAAAACTGATTACCAGTTACTAGTTATCAGTTATATACTAGTTATAAATACCTTTAGTTATTAGTTACTAGTTTCCAGAAACTAGTTACTGGTTACTAGTTATTATCTTAAAAAATGGTATTTTTCTAAATATTTTTTAAAAAATATTATTTTTCTAATAAAAATCGTACCGCATCTTAAAAAACGCTAACCACCGTAAAACGCTAACCACCGTATTTTTCAAAAAAATTTCAAAAAATACTGTATAATTTCTAATTTCCCCAAATAATATATGCTTGATTTAGAAAACTAATCAAAACTTTTTGAGTGTGTACATCTTACACTAGTCTACCTCATATAGAAGGTATTCTCGTTAGATTAGATTTTCTTTGAAAAATAAATAGCATTCCTCTTCTTCTCCTTCTCCTTCTCTACCTTCACAAATCTCCTTGGCTGACAAGAAAAATGATGTCTGAAATTACTTGATTTTAATATCAAAAATGATGTCTGAAATCACTTGATTTTAATATCCATATCACTTATTCCTTTGATATCATCTATTTATAAAAACAAATTTCTAAAAAAATCTAATAGAAACGAAAAGGAAAAAAGTCTAGCATTTGGTTTTGGTTTTTGTTAAGGATGCATCATTGTGTGGAAGATTACCCAAAAGCTAAATTAATAGAGTAAGACAACCAAAACAAAGTTTCTTGTTTGCAACTTGCGATAATTAATTATATCACCAAATTTTTGTCAATTAATAAGAGCAGCCTATTAGACATATGCCGAAAAAGCAAAATTATCTAAAGAAGAGAAGAAAGGAAAAGCTTGTAACTATCATAAAGAGGGAAATGGAATTGGAATCCAAAAAAATCAATAGGAGCATTGATCCTAAATCTGGGAGAATACATTTAGAACTCCAAAAAAGCCCTCACATGGAGATTGAAAATCCCTCTTTGTCTCTCTCTATTCCTTTTGGTTTAATTCTAGCAAAATCCATTTAATTAATATCAAAACAATTTCTCAAGTTGCTTTTAAAAATAGACTCATCTCCTGACTCGTCGATCGAAATTGAAAATAAACCAACCATTTGATCAATTTTGAGATCTCAAGTCATGTTACCTTAATAAGCTTTCGAAAATTTTACCAATTTCTTTTAATTTTTCTTATTTTTTTGCTAGTTCTTTCTTAGTATAGTTAACTAAAGAAGTGTAATTTGGTGCAGTCAGGACCATAGGAGCTTGTGTAATAAGGAATCTCTTCAGCCGTTAGATATTGATCACTTGACTATTATTTTGGGATTTAGATGATCTCAATAATTGGAATCCTACTGTAGTCTCCCCTAATAACTTTTTTAGTACTATTTCTCAAAGGGCTCTATTATTGTTTTCTCACTCCTTATCTAAATAAACCTCTCAAAAAATTTTAAAATCTTAAGATTTTCTTTTTCCACACCTCTTAAATTTTTATACTTCCAAAATTGCCTACTATAGGGAATTTCTCTCCTCACATCCCATTTATTATTTGCTTATTCATCAATTTGAAACCCAACCTTGTGCTTTCTGATTCCTTTCTCATTCATGTTCATATTACGTGTGTATATATATATATACCCACAGTTTTTTATTATGCACTGCGCATGATGAAAATAATTTTTTTTAGTTTTATATTTTTAAAAACTCGAATCATTTTTTCACTTTTGTAAAGAATTATTAAGATAATACTTGCGAAAAAAATAAAAGTAAACCTTAGTAATTAATAGTACATGGACGGCCAGACGAGGATTTTAATTTTTATATATATATGGTTGTCAATTCAGTATGTATTTTTTTTTTACTTATGTGTAGGATTTTTTCTTTAGTCATTGGATCCATCATCTAACGATGATCCAATGACTATAATGAGGTACATGAAAAGACGTGCATCATTAATGTTATTTCTCTCTCATACTTTTTACAATAAAAAAATATGCATAATAAATTTTCATTAGCCAAAATCATACCTATGTGTAGGTAAAAAAAAAATACCTACTAGATTGGTGCCTTATATATATATATATATGTAAGAATTCATCAAACTCATAAAGATGAAATATAAATATAAGAGCTAAAAAATTTAAAAAAAAGAAACAAAAAAAAAAGATAGAAACACGTTTTGCCAATGTATAATTGAATTATCAATGAGAAATGATTAGTACTAATAAATAATTTTAAGATTTAGGATTATAATTGGATATAATGAAATAAAATTTTCAAATTTATGTCTCAGACTCAAGTTATATAAGTTTTTTTACCGGGTATATGTTCCGGGTGTGATAAGAATAGGGGTATATTATTATTTGATATTTAAATGTGTATTTATGTCATTTTATATAAGATTATTTTTGTATCAGAAAATATTAAATAAACAAGAGGTAGAAAGAGAAAAAAAGAAAAAAAAAAAAAAAAAAACAATAGAGCTACCATTTATAAAAGGACTTTTATTAGTCCCCAACTAGAGAAAAAGTCAAAATTGCCCTCTGATTCCACACTTAAGAAAAATCCTTATTTGACCGTTTCCCTTCCCCATCTTAACCAGCTCTATTTTCCCAGCTCAAACTGCCTAGAGTCGACCTAAAAACTGCCATTTTCCTTTTATTTTGACTAGTAAGTAACCAGTCCACCCATAGAAACACTTGAAACCCCAAACCTGAAACCGCATAGAGTCGACCTGAAAAACTGCCATTTTCCCTTTTTTTTTTTTTTTTTTAATTAATTACTAACCACCATGAGAACACCTAAAAACTAACCCAAGCCATACGACGTGTCTGATTGTTGTTCTATTTTAGTTTATTTTTCACCATAATGGCGAGAACTCGATTGGGTACAAAAAATAGTTCGGAGAGTTTATGAAAAGTATGCACGGCCTCAAATTTCAAATCTCTCCTACCCGTTCAACATCAACATCATTGAGGTTGAGATAAAAGATCCTTCGGGGGTCAAGGGTAGTGAAAACTCACTAATATTTATATCAACACCAGGGGCGAAAAAGTTGGAGAAGATTCTGAAGGGTTGAGGGGAAAAAGAACATTGTTTGTTTGATGATGTTTTTGGATAAAAATTTTCTTAGGGCGAATGAGTTTGATGCAATATTAGATATTTTTGGTTGCGTTATTTGCCTGATTTCAATTGTGTCGTATTCTTATGCGTATAAGAATTGTGGTGTAAATTTTTCCGATAGGATACACATGTTTTATATATAAAATGTTTGAATCAAGGTTTACCCTTTTTTATAGTTTTTCTTGGATGAATAAAAGTTTATTATATATCTGCTACTGAGATTTTAAAGTTTAAAGTCTTGTATTAAAATCCACGTGAAGATTTTTTTATAAGGTAGACAAAATCTCTCCATTTATCACAATATTTGTTACTCTAAGTCAAATTCTGTGACTCGTGACGCTGTGTGTTGGTTGTTTGCAAAGATTTTTTTTTTTTCTTTTATTTATCGGTTATATATTTTAGTGCCATTCTGATGAGATTTAAGAAATAAGGTAATTGTATTCGAGTCAACTCTCTAGTTTACAAAAAATCGGTGACAGTCACCAGATATATGATTCTAGTAATATTCTAATTGACATGATTTGTTGAGTTTCTGTTTAATTTTATGAAATGATACTTTGTCAATTTGGTGGCATTAATTGTGATAAGGTTTAAAGTGTAGAGTCTTATGCCCCGTTTGTTTCGCCTATTTGAATGTGTGTATTTGAATGGAAATTGTGGAATGTGTTATAATTGGAATGGAAGATATTTGAATGGAAAAAATANGTTTTCTCACTCCTTATCTAAATAAACCTCTCAAAAAATTTTAAAATCTTAAGATTTTCTTTTTCCACACCTCTTAAATTTTTATACTTCCAAAATTGCCTACTATAGGGAATTTCTCTCCTCACATCCCATTTATTATTTGCTTATTCATCAATTTGAAACCCAACCTTGTGCTTTCTGATTCCTTTCTCATTCATGTTCATATTACGTGTGTATATATATATATACCCACAGTTTTTTATTATGCACTGCGCATGATGAAAATAATTTTTTTTAGTTTTATATTTTTAAAAACTCGAATCATTTTTTCACTTTTGTAAAGAATTATTAAGATAATACTTGCGAAAAAAATAAAAGTAAACCTTAGTAATTAATAGTACATGGACGGCCAGACGAGGATTTTAATTTTTATATATATATGGTTGTCAATTCAGTATGTATTTTTTTTTTACTTATGTGTAGGATTTTTTCTTTAGTCATTGGATCCATCATCTAACGATGATCCAATGACTATAATGAGGTACATGAAAAGACGTGCATCATTAATGCTATTTCTCTCTCATACTTTTTACAATAAAAAAATATGCATAATAAATTTTCATTAGCCAAAATCATACCTATGTGTAGGTAAAAAAAAAATACCTACTAGATTGGTGCCTTATATATATATATATATGTAAGAATTCATCAAACTCATAAAGATGAAATATAAATATAAGAGCTAAAAAATTTAAAAAAAAGAAACAAAAAAAAAAGATAGAAACACGTTTTGCCAATGTATAATTGAATTATCAATGAGAAATGATTAGTACTAATAAATAATTTTAAGATTTAGGATTATAATTGGATATAATGAAATAAAATTTTCAAATTTATGTCTCAGACTCAAGTTATATAAGTTTTTTTACCGGGTATATGTTCCGGGTGTGATAAGAATAGGGGTATATTATTATTTGATATTTAAATGTGTATTTATGTCATTTTATATAAGATTATTTTTGTATCAGAAAATATTAAATAAACAAGAGGTAGAAAGAGAAAAAAAGAAAAAAAAAAAAAAAAAAACAATAGAGCTACCATTTATAAAAGGACTTTTATTAGTCCCCAACTAGAGAAAAAGTCAAAATTGCCCTCTGATTCCACACTTAAGAAAAATCCTTATTTGACCGTTTCCCTTCCCCATCTTAACCAGCTCTATTTTCCCAGCTCAAACTGCCTAGAGTCGACCTAAAAACTGCCATTTTCCTTTTATTTTGACTAGTAAGTAACCAGTCCACCCATAGAAACACTTGAAACCCCAAACCTGAAACCGCATAGAGTCGACCTGAAAAACTGCCATTTTCCCTTTTTTTTTTTTTTTAATTAATTACTAACCACCATGAGAACACCTAAAAACTAACCCAAGCCATACGACGTGTCTGATTGTTGTTCTATTTTAGTTTATTTTTCACCATAATGGCGAGAACTCGATTGGGTACAAAAAATAGTTCGGAGAGTTTATGAAAAGTATGCACGGCCTCAAATTTCAAATCTCTCCTACCCGTTCAACATCAACATCATTGAGGTTGAGATAAAAGATCCTTCGGGGGTCAAGGGTAGTGAAAACTCACTAATATTTATATCAACACCAGGGGCGAAAAAGTTGGAGAAGATTCTGAAGGGTTGAGGGGAAAAAGAACATTGTTTGTTTGATGATGTTTTTGGATAAAAATTTTCTTAGGGCGAATGAGTTTGATGCAATATTAGATATTTTTGGTTGCGTTATTTGCCTGATTTCAATTGTGTCGTATTCTTATGCGTATAAGAATTGTGGTGTAAATTTTTCCGATAGGATACACATGTTTTATATATAAAATGTTTGAATCAAGGTTTACCCTTTTTTATAGTTTTTCTTGGATGAATAAAAGTTTATTATATATCTGCTACTGAGATTTTAAAGTTTAAAGTCTTGTATTAAAATCCACGTGAAGATTTTTTTATAAGGTAGACAAAATCTCTCCATTTATCACAATATTTGTTACTCTAAGTCAAATTCTGTGACTCGTGACGCTGTGTGTTGGTTGTTTGCAAAGATTTTTTTTTTTTCTTTTATTTATCGGTTATATATTTTAGTGCCATTCTGATGAGATTTAAGAAATAAGGTAATTGTATTCGAGTCAACTCTCTAGTTTACAAAAAATCGGTGACAGTCACCAGATATATGATTCTAGTAATATTCTAATTGACATGATTTGTTGAGTTTCTGTTTAATTTTATGAAATGATACTTTGTCAATTTGGTGGCATTAATTGTGATAAGGTTTAAAGTGTAGAGTCTTATGCCCCGTTTGTTTCGCCTATTTGAATGTGTGTATTTGAATGGAAATTGTGGAATGTGTTATAATTGGAATGGAAGATATTTGAATGGAAAAAATAGTGGAATGGGTTATAATTAGAATGGGAGTATTGGAATGGACTATTCAAAAACACCTCTTCCCCTCCATTCTCATCCAAGACACAAAAATCCATTCAAATAGTTGATGTGACTGATGAACCATTTGAATGGAAAAACTAAATTGTTGAAACAAACACTCATTCCAAACGACCATTTGAATAGAAAATTTAGAATTGTTGAAACAAACACCCATTCAAATGGATTTTCCATTCCAATGAAATGGAATGGGCGAACCAAACGGCCGTATTTGAGTGATCATTTTGATTTTATAAGTTAGTCAGTAAACCTTTTGCGTTGGTTTGTCAATTTGGTGCCATTGTGACAAGAATTGGCCTATGAGGTTTGTGTTTGGGTGACATGTTTTATTTTGAAAGATGATTACAAAACTGTTACCTGTAAATTGAATCTTGACTCTAAGTCACAACTTAATTCTGTAGTTTTTTTGCAATTATTGTGACCAAATACCATATTGTATTATCTTAGTCATTTCACTTTTATGACTTATGTTTTAATGTTATTTATTTTTATCTTTTCCATGGATAGAATCTATTGTTTGATGAGTTCAAATGTGATGAAATTAGACAAGAGAAGATACATTTCTTTGGAACATTTTTGAGTCTATAAAATGTATCAAGGCAAAGTTGACAGTGCCACAACAGAAGATGTTTTCTGACTCTTATTTTGGTCAATTCCTTGATGTGGACAAAATTTCACTTTCTAGAGTTTGGCTATCTATCGTTGACTAATTATGTTTGTGACTATTTGGTTTCCATTTTGAATGCATATTAAGACTATTGGGATATTTATTTTGATGCTATCATTATTTTGATGCTATCTATTTAATATTATCTTCTGACTACTGATAAATAGTCATGTTTTGTCTATGTTTAAAGACATATAATTTGAATACATGTATTGTGTCAGACTAATTTGAATACATGTATTGTACGTTGCAAATTATTTGACTTAATGTCATGTTTTGTGAAATCAATCAAAGTTGTCTTTTGCTATAATTGTGAAAATAATGTTAACATGTAAAAGAATCCTTATATATTATATTTTTGTGACTATAAATTAATGTGATTATTGCTCTTCGTAATAATCACATTAATTATGACGTTGGATCACTACTGTGATTTATTGTCCATAAAAGTCACTTCGACTTGCATTTATGCCCCATTTTCCTATTTTAATTGACGTCATTGCATGTCACTAATCACTACTAATTTTGCAACTTGCAGTGAATATTTTTATTTTGTGGCTAAGCTATTTAATGTTATTTTGTGGATACTTGTAAATAGCCTTTTTTGCCGTAATGTTTATAGACATGTAATTTGAATCCATGCGGTCGAGTGGGAAAGATGGAAGGCCTCTACTTCTTAACCTTTGATTATCCCTTTTTAATTTCGCCATTAGACTAATTGTCATAGCTGTCGCATTGTAATTGTGATGTTTTCAAAGTTGTCTTTTTTGCTATAATTGTGAAGATAGTGTTCACAGATAAGAGAAAGAAAGCAATGATGCACATATTCCTCGTTTGACCCTAACAAAATCTCTAATGTCCTTTTTTTTTTTACCTTCCTAGTTTTGACTTTGTACATAGATTAGAATAATGGTACTCCACAATGTCTCCAATTACGAAATTGGTTGCTTCTCACATCTCTCCTTGCCTATTATCAATAAAGCATGTAAGCTGAGAAATATATGTCATTTAGACTTTTAAGTTGTTCATAAAATACCCAGAAATAAGTCACAAAAACACTAGTCATTTATGCATAAACAACTTCTTTGAACTAACATTAATTACAAATGTACGAGAACATCCAATTATATTAGTGATAATTCGTCACAGTTACTAAACTTACTATGACTATGAGCGGCCAATAGTGTGACAAGTGGTCGCACACTCGTTATATTGAGTGTCACGACTAAAGTGGACTTTGTTATATCGGAATACTCAAGATATAGTTTTGTAAATCCAACGAATCACCGGCAAAGCTGGGATAGCTCAGTTGGTTAGAGCGTGTGGCTGTTAACCACAAGGTCGGAGGTTCAAGCCCTCCTTCTAGCGTTTTTTTCTTTTTCCTGATTTGAATGAATCTCGGTAAAGGGTATATAGAAAAAGCGAAACAAACGTGAGCGGCAGGATTCGAACCTGCGCGGGCAGAGCCCACATGATTTCTAGTCATGCCCGATAACCACTCCGGCACGCCCACGATTGTATTAAGTTTCTCTTTTAATCATATTTGGAACTTACTTCTTTTTTTAAAAAAAAAGGGGGATTATATGGTTCATACTTTTTTTAAGAGTTAAAATTATTATTTTTTTTTAAAAAAAAAACGTAGAGTTTAACTAACGACCTATACTTGTTACAAATTAAAGAAAAATATCTATTACTATTCATAATTTTTTTAAGAGTTAAAATCAATTTTAAAAAAAAAAACGTGGGGCTTAACTAATGACCTATTTTTGTTACAAATTAAAGAAAAATATCTATTACTACCCAATCCCTACCCTCATCTCATTAGGGATAATATGTTTTCACGTCTACCCTCAATATGACTCGAACCTAGGACCGAGATCCTAAGTAGTAGGTACTCTTATTACTTGAGTCAACTCACTTTGTCGAGTTAAAATCAATTTCATTCAATAGATTTCAAATAAGTATTCGAATAGAACTTTCTTCGTCCAAGAAATTTATTAATAATCTATCTTAAAAGCTTATACATTGTTAAATCATAATAGGGATAACTGCAAAAAAATACCTTGAAGTTTATGTATTCTGCAATTTAAACCTTGAAGTTTGGACTCTGCAAAATAATACCCTAAGATTAAGAATTTCTGAAAATTAATACATTGAGTTGACTTTTTGAATAATTTTAACTGATAAAATACAATAATATCCTCAAAAATAAGAAAATAATAAGAATTAATATAGTTTTAATGGAGGATATTATTATTTTTTAGTTACTAAAATTGGTCAAAAAATTTGCCCAGGGTATTAATTTTCAGAAATTTTTAATCTCATGGTATTATTTTGTAGAGTTCAAGTTTCAGGATTTAAAATTGCAAAATATTCAAACTTGAGAGTATTTTTTTGCAGTTTGCATCATAATAAATAGCAACCGAAAAATGAAGTAACAAAACAATAATAATCAAATATGATTAACTCTAATTCAATATATGAATTATCATCTTAAATTATGGATAAACAATTCCATAACAAAAATTATTTAAATACTCTTAATGAAACAAGAGACTTATTCAAAGACAATAATTTATAATTTTAAGCAAAAAAATATAAATAAATATAATTCTCCCCCAAAAATGGGTGGACGAGAAGGCGGCGAAACAAATTTGTATATTATTCTTATTGTTTTCTTCATATGATTTGATATAAAATCTTCTATTTTTATTTGGGAAGATCTGCTAATAGTTGAAAAGATAGATTGTACAATCAAAGGAGATGGAACCATAGTTAGACTTCATTCAAAATTTCAAAGTTAAAAAAAAAAAAGGGAAAAACTCATTTGAAAAGATTACCAGCAAAAGTGAAGTTGGAAATTTATTTCAGACCAAGTTGGTCATTTACTAAAACAATCCTCTTTCAATTTACTTTATTTTTTAAATTTTATTTATTTATTTAATTTAATTTAATTTTTTTCTTGGCTCTTTCTATCTTTTATCCCCTTTCTCTAAATGGATTGACCTACAATTAGCTAGTTAGTTCTAATTGTGTCTTAACACTTTTAAGTTTTTTTTTTTAATTTCTATTTTTTTTACACTTACATATGATAATTTAGAAAGATTTGAAAATTTAACACAAATTCTTTTTCCTTAGAAAATTTCCAAAAGATTTTAGTCATGAAAGTTAATAAATGTTGGAGTTTATTAAAAAGCAATGACAATAATGGAAGCAGCTATAAGAACTACTACCAATATTCTCAATATACAATAAAAAACTATGAATAGTGGTCGAGGCGTGACTAATACTATTTATAAGGAAATATTCTACTTCTCTCAGACAATGTTAGAATGCGAAATGGGCTTTACGGTAATCTTTCCTCTAAGATACTACGATCAACCTCGACTAAGGACACACTTCTTAAGGCAATGAATGGACAACGATTTTATCTAGCAAATCACTTCACTGTAGACAAATGGGGAACGCTCCTTTTATATCTCTATCACATTATAAAATAGTCTCTCACAATTTTTTCCTCTGTGTTTGGTGTTTCTTGGCTACTCTTGGACACCTATTAGTTGTTTTCTTGGTTGCTCCAACTGAGTAGACAAGCTCCTACTTATAGTAAGGTTGAGCAATATTGAGAGTACTGCCCAAGCAAGGTTTAGCTTGCTACCTACGCAAGATTAAACTACGTCCAAACAAGGTTGAGCTTTCTGTACAAGCAACAGTGCATTAATTATTGGAGAAATTAGACATTCTACGGTATTTTCAGAAAAAAAAAATTTGAAAAATACGATGGTTTGCATTTTTATTTAGGCACGATGCGGTATGATTTTTATTAGAAAAATACTATTTTTTAAAAAATATTTAGAAAAATATCATTTTTTTAAAATAGTAACTAGTAACCGGTAACTAGTTTCTAGAAATTGGTAACTAGTAACCAAATATATTTATAACTGGTATATAACTGATAAGCAGTAACCGATAACCAGTTCTCAGAAACCGGCAACTATTAACTATTTTAAAAATAGTATTTTTCTAAATATTTTTTTAAAAGTGATATTTTCTGAAAAGGACATTTTAATTTAAAGTGCTTGCTACGTCATCTAGTGAAAGTTTTTTGGTGTCCCTATTATGGAGTTCTTTCATAAATAATAATTTTAAAACTTAATTTTTCTTGGATAATAATAGGGATACCAAAAACTTTTATCAGATGACGTGACAAGCACTTTAACCACTTCATATTTTATTACTAAAAAAGAAAAAAATTAAAAAGTAAGATTATACCATTTAAAACTATGTGGCTAAAAATGATGCTACATCACTCATGTATGTTTTTGGTATTCTAATCCTTACTCAATTTTTGTTATATTACAATTAAATAAATGTATTTATAATTATAGTACTTTTTGGATGTTTACGAAAAATACTCTTGTGATAGTTTTAAACCTCAACTAGTTAGTTAATGGAACTCAACCAATAAGTTGACAAAACTTAACCATCACTGGACAAATCTCAACCAATTTGGGGAAAATTAAGGCCTTATTTTGGAACTTCTCAATCTATTAACCGAAAAATTGAGAGAAAAAAAATTACAAAGAGTAAAAACTTACCCCATCAAAGTGTTTTTGAGCCTAATTTTCCAAACTTTTATAGTTATGGAAAAACATATTGTAAATTACAAATTCCAATTTTATCTCTCTCACACTCTATAAAAGAAATTAAAAATTCTAACTCAACTTATAAATAATTCAACAACTCTAACTCTCTTACTCTAATTTTAGGAGAAATAGAAAATGATCAATGTTTTGAATCTTAAAAGTTTGGTTCTTCTATTCTTATAATTTAAAAAGCTAAAATATCCTAATTTACGGGGTGAGTTTTTATCGAAAAAGCAAAATGTTGAAAAAGATTAAGATTGGATGATTTTTAAAAACTAATGAGTGAGAAAAGAAAGTTCATTTGATTTTTATTTATGACCCATTTTGGAATGACAGAGATTAAAAAGAGATGTGTTAAGAAAATACTTAGTTTTTAATTTTAAAGAAGAGATTTAGAAAAAAAGATTAGTGATAATAAACAACCCAATGAGCAATCTTTTTTTTTGTTGTTGTTGATATTGTTAGATTAAAAACTAAACATTGTATTAACAATTTGATATGAATCTTATCTCTCATCTAATTTGTGTGGCAGAAAGTAAGTAAATTTTTTTTTAAAAAAAAAAAAACACGTCAAAGATACCATTACATAGATACCATTAAGTAACTTAAGAAAAGGTATGAGACATTTTTTTAATTAAATCATTTTTTTTTTCCAATTCTTAACGTAACACTTTTCAGTTACCATTGTTTGGTTACTAGTTCAACACAAGGTAATTTTTTATTTTCACGTCAATTGTGACAAAAATTAGACATATCTCTATTACAAAGCCGATAGGTTTTGGGTTGCGGGTGATTGTTCGACCTGTTTTTTTTTTTTTTTTTCCTTTCAAATTTTAATTTTAATTGCTTTCTTGGTATTCGAACTCTTTTCGCTAACTACACATGTGTACCATCATTATTATTATTAATTTTTTTTCTCACTCCACATTTATTAATGACTTTGGTTGGGCTTTGTTAGTTTAGAGTCCTTCTTAAAAGGCTTAGTTTGATGCAAATTCTTAAATTACCACACATTAAGTTTGTTTTAGATTAATAATAAATCACTTTAAACTTAGGAAAACTTTAAAAGAAAATTCAGTTTACATCATATCATGAAAAACATATCAACAACTACAAAACTTTGTGTTTGAATAAATAAAAACTCTAAAATATTGTTTTTAAGTAAAAAAAAAAAATTACCAAATCAAAATAATTAACAACGGGTTAGGCACGCACCCAATAACTAGTATTATATATGAATAATGCTAACTAGTATTATATATGAATAATACTATGGGGTAACTGTGGTGTCCAGCACCATATGATGTGTCAGTCTGTCACTGGCTAATTATAACTATAATTCAGGTGGGGTCCATGTAAGATCTAGTTTATTAATTAGAATCTTTCAATGACAAATGACACATCATTGTGGTGCTGGGTATCACTGTTACTCCATAATATTATATTATATATATATATTGTGAATTTTGTACTGATTTATTAATGCAACTTATATAAATAAATAATTAAAATAAATATTTTTTTTATTTTCTCAAAACTGGAGAATCAATCTCACATTCGGCCTAAACTAAAAGGTAATTTTCTGAGTATTTAGAAGAAATGGCCTATTTTTAAAGATTAATTTAAGAAAATGGCTGTTTTTACATCTATTTAATAATGACTGTTTTATAATTTTATTTTGATAAATACCTATTTTTTAGTTGATCAATTTTTTTTATAAAGTAAATCAATTTTTGAAAAGATATATCAATTTTTTTAAAATAAATCAATTAATTCTGATATACTAAATAAAGTAAATCAATTTTTTATAAAGTAAATCAATTTTTCAAAAAAGAAATCAATTTTTTTTAAAAATAAATCAATTTTCAAAGAATAAATCAGTATATTTTGATACACTAAATATAAAAACGGTTATTTTTAAATAATTTTCGAAATTCAGCTGTTGTCTAAACAATGTTTGAAATATGATCATGTTGCATGACCCAAAATTCAGCCATTTGCTAAAAAGCCCTAATTTTCCTTGACTTTGGGATGGGGCAGTACGGTTTGGGTTTGTCTGTTACAAGTTTGAATTTGGGTATCCGTATCTGATTGGGTCCAGCTCAGAGGCAGTAAAGTAACAAGACCAGGGCTTGGCCCAAATTGTAGAGCCCAATAGGGAAAGCTGAAAGAAACCCTAATCGCGCTCTCATATTTAACGCCTCCCTCTCTCCAAAACCCTCCCTCACCTTCTGCCCGGCGCTCCATTCTTCTCTCTGACTCTCTCGCCTGTAAGCTTCACTTTCCTCTCCTCTTCTAGTAGAAGCTTCTTAATTCTTAATTCTCTTTTCAGCTTTATTTTTCATTTTCTCAGCAACCAAACAAGGCCAGAAAGCCTGCATCTTATTTTTCCTTCTTTATTTATTATCTGATCTTGCTTTGAGACTCACTGGTGCTAATTGCTGTGTTTTCTTATTTACATTTGTATTATTGAGCTGTGATTATGATTGGATTTTTCAGTTTCAAATAATTTTGGTTGTTTCTATCTCTTGAAATGGTGTCGTATTTTTCTTTGGATCTTTAATAATGATGATTTTAATTACCGCCAAAAAACATATAGGTGTATGCTTCTTGGACATTCTGGCTTTTGGGATCTGGGATTTCATGATTTATTTTTTGTTTTCATTTATTGTTTTATTTTATTTTATTATTATTATTCTTATATAGAAGAATTTCACTTATGCTATTTAGTTTCTGGGTCTCCTTTTTTTTTTTTTTTTCATTTTTTCATTCGACCATATTTTTGGTGCTTGGATCCATTGTTTATTGTTTTACTGAATTTATCCTTATCAAGGATACTGGGAAAATTGTAATATTTATGGAAGTTGTGATTTTAGTATTTGTTGGGTTTTTTGTGGTTGTTTCATAGATATATTGTCTCACGAACTGAATGCCCTTTTTTTTCCTGGTGATATTTGATAAGAGATTGTACTGCTAATATTTTCTTGACCCTTAAATAGGGTGCATAAGCTTTATTTTTGTGATATCTTTGATGCCCTATTGTTGTAAATAGTGTTTCCAAGTTTTAGCAATGTTGTTCTCCAGTGCTTATGTAGTTTGGTAGCTTCTTGACTCATCCTATTTTAAGTTACAATCAATACAATGTTTTTGTTTAGTAGTTCATACAATCAGTACAATGTACAAGAAGCATATGTTTTTGAGTCATGCATTAAAATAATTCTTAAAGCGCAGTGTAAATAAAAAAAATGTTTAAATACATGTTGCACTGACCATATTACCCATTATTAGTTTTTCAGTAATTTAGAAATTTGCTATTAGTACTGACTGGATTATATTTGTAATTTTGGTAAGGGTGAAATTTGTCTCATTTGTCACATTAAATTTAAAAATTTGTTTCGTGTTTCTAATTATTTCTTTTAGATTTACTTTAAAAGTGGGAGAAGATTTGAGCCAAGTGTACATTAAGAAATTTAAGGCTTGCTCTTTTTGTTTTCATTTTCCCATCTTTCCTTTATAAATTTGCTAGTCTTGCCTTTTTGGTTTTCACTTTCCCATCTCTCCTTTATGAATTTGCTTAAACGAATTATTTTTTGTTGTTTCAAGATCACCATCAAATGTTTAATTGAGTTGGTTGTTTCTGTTGTACTCTTCTTTTCCACGAAGCGAACATTCTGTATTCACTATTTCTTTATTTTAGTCTTGTTGCAGGAGTTGCTAAATAATTCTCCATAATGGGTCGTGTTCGTACCAAGACTGTGAAGAAGTCCTCTCGCCAGGTTATCGAGAGGTACTACTCTCGAATGACTCTGGACTTCCACACCAACAAAAAGATCTTGGAAGAGGTTGCCCTTATCCCCACAAAGAGGCTGAGGAATAAGATTGCTGGTTTCTCTACTCACTTAATGAAGCGTATCCAGAAGGGTCCAGTCAGGGGCATCTCATTGAAGCTGCAAGAAGAGGAGCGTGAGAGGCGCATGGACTTTGTTCCTGATGAGTCAGCAATCAAGACCGACGAAATCAAGGTTGACAAGGAGACCATTGACATGCTTGCCGCTCTTGGCATGGCCGATCTTCCTGGGCTTACTGAAGTCGAGCCACAGGCAGTGATTCCTACCCAAGGTTTTGGTCGTGGTGCCACTGGAAGGAGGTACTAAGGGGGTATTGGAGTTTTTTTTTTTGAAGCTTTTGTAATGTGTACCTGAAGTTCCTTTGATTTCACTTGGTAGTTGCTTAAATGGGTTTTTTTTTTTGGGTTTAGTTGGATGTTTGATTTGAAGACAGTAGTTTATTGAATGGATCTTCCTAAGATATTAAAGTTTTGTCATTTGCCTGGCTTTTGCTATCATTAAAACTTGGTTAATATATTGGCACTTAAATTATTCAAGAATCCCATGTGTGTTTTTGGTCGTGTGTTGAAGTTCAAGTGACCTAATTGATAATAATGCTGTTAAAAGTAGTGAGCACTCAACCATTTTTTGCACCCTACGCAAATGTAGGTACCGATTCTGCTTGGTGATATTTGTATTAAGTTCTGGTTTTAGATGGCCAGGCCAGGCTGAATTGTATATTGCTGGCGGTAGTGCTGTAAAGCTAAAATTGAAATACCGAAGCGACCGGTGAACCAACAGTTGCAAAACTCGTATTTTTGTAACGTAATCAGTGAATCCAATACTGGAAAAACTAATCAAACTGAGTTTTTGATTTTGGTTTTTGGTGTTTGAGGGTTTAATCGACCAATTTGGAATGAGGTTGGAGAGCTATCATTTACATTATATGCTGGAAACTAGATCAGGTTGAATGCGTTTCATAGGCTGTAGTCTGCAGAATGGCATTAATAAGGGACTTTGTCTCTATTGGCCGCCGACTGACCAACATTGGTAGCATATAACATTATTCTCAGAGTTTTTGATTTGTCAGTCCTTTTTATTGTTATTTTTCTTTTCAATTAATGAAATTCTCGGTATCTTGTTTAAGGGGGTGATCGAAGTGGCAAGGAGCTTGAATTTAAGGTCTTCTCTCACTTAGGGAGGACAAGGTCATGAGTTCGAGCCCCCACGTCGCCCTTGGAAACCCAACCGAATAGGGGTGACTCTGGAAAGTGACCCGCCACCGGGATCTCATTCGTCCTTTTTATTATATTAAAAAAAAACTAATTGATTATTTCGTGGATAACAAGCATCTATGGTTGAAAATTTCAGTTTAATTGTCAATGTACTACAACCATCTATTGTTTTAACCCTCTAAAGATCAATTTGATAATGTAATTCAAAGAGGGAAAAAAATGTGGGAGAAGATGTAAGAGTCTAATGAAATTCACTTTCATGTTCAAATAATTGTATAGAAGAGGAATTCGTTGGGAAGAGAGGGATGCCTAGTTACAGTACCCATTTAGCAGCCGCTACAATCATTTTATTAATGGTAGTAGGAAAAAAAAATGAGAATGATAGTGTACGTGCTAAAATACAATATATGTTAAAGTACTACAATAATCTTTCATTAATTGTTGTGACTACTAAGCCTTACCGGATTTTTTTTTTAATCTCTATTTATTTATTTATTTTGGGATGAATAATGTTACGTTGTCTGTTCTTGGTTTGGGTTTTTATTCTTATAATGACGGGGAGATTCGAAACTTAGACTTCAATACTGGTGGGATTATGATTACTAATCAGGTTAATATGGTGCTATATGGGCACCAATCCAGTAGGTATTTTTTTTTTTTACTTATGCATAGGTATCAATTGGGTTAATCAAAAATTTTTTTACACATTTTTTTATATTAAAAAGTAGGAGAGAGAAAAAGCATTAATGATGCACATCTTTTCGTTTATCTCATTTTAGCCGTTAGATCATTATTAGATGATGATCCAATGGCTAGAAAAAAAATACCTACACATAGGTAAAAAAAAAAAATACTTATCGGATTGGCAACCTATATATATTTTAACATTAGAACCTTTAGAACATGTGGACCAATGTAATACTGTGATCCTGTGCTGGCCCTATACTAGGCCTAGCCCAACTCCAGTTTCTGGTTCAAAACAAATTAATAATGGGGCTTGTGCATGTCATTTCCCGTTACTTTTTTGATAGGAAGGGGAAAAAAAAAAAAAAAGAGGAGAAGAGGGTGACCAGTGTGACTACTCTCTCTGGGCATGACTATAGGAGCTCTAACCCCGTTCAAGAATATTCCCCAAGACTCTACGGGCAGGTCGCCACCACCGGACGGTGGAATGAGTAACCTGAACCCCAACCGAATAATTAGCGAGAACGGCACTTGAGGTAGAGGGCGGGGCACTGGGCTGGCAGGTAAATACCTTCACATTTAAGACTCCCGAAGGAGCCATCCAGGTTCGAACCCACGACCTCCAGCATCCAGAATAACAACGTTGCCGCTAGGTCACTTGTTCGGTGGTCATTTTCTGTTACTTTTGGTCAAGAACCACAATTGTTGTAGCCATCAGTAGGTACCGTACTATTTTCATTCTAAAAAGATCTTTAGAGTTACTATCAATTCTAGCAGAAAAAAAACCTTTTTATAATATTAAAAAAACTTAAGTCTTCTAAAAATCAAAGAAAAAAAAAATCTTTGAGTTTTAAATTATATCCAATAAAATTTCTAAATTATAAAATCTAATCAAATTATCCTGCAAAATAAGTTCAATAACTCATTTACTCTTGGTCTAAAATGGCAGCGTTGGCTATTCTTGTTGCCAAACACTCAATTGGGACAAAATGATTGTTGTTCTATATTAAAAAAGTTAACATTTTTTAGTTGAACAAAAAAAGAAAAAGCTCAAAAGAATCAAACAACTTATCATGTTATATGTTCTCCAAATTTTAATTAAATGGTTATTTGGACTTAATTTGAATGGATTTTAAAATCTCAAGATTTTGATTGCTAGAATAAAATAAAATTTATAACCAAAAATCTAGAGGTTTTTCACTGAACTTAAATCTAGAGGTTTTTCACTAGATTTATTTTGCCTAAATAAAAACTTAAATATAATCAGAAATCTTGAGGTTTTTCACTTAAATTAAAAAACTCAAAAAAAAATTCTTTTTTCCTCTTCGCGGATATCATCAAATTGTGGCTCGTTCATGCTAGTTTACTCTTTTGAACATAAGAAATCGATTTCTGATGCGTTGGGCTAGATAAATTTCAAGATATCTTACTGGAATGAATCGTCAGATTTTTATTGGATTTTTTCAAATTTCTTTATTGTATTGTACTTTTGATGTGCTTGTGATGTAATATAATGTTTAGAATTGTTCACTGTCATGATTCCCAGTCAGACTATACAAACGAGACATGCATAACACAACAAATATATCAAAATTTTCTTTATTTCCAATGTGTAATATAATCGATCAAATTAAGAAATATTTTCTTCTTCAAACAAAAGGCTAAAATTATTTTCTTATTAAAAGTGAAATAGGACAGGGGAAAATCTTATTGGTTTTGACACGACAAGTCCTGGAGGAAAGTGAAAATTCTCTTCTTTCTTTTGTTTTTTTTTTTTTTTTTCATTATTTATTGAACAAATACTCAGGGGTACTTTTCTATGTAGTGTGGGGTTAAGTTATTGCTTCGAATTGTGAACATAATTACTATTTTTGCTGCCTTTTCTACCTTGGAAATTTTGCATACAATACAAAGCAGAACTTGGTCTTTTGCTTGCTTTATTCCTTCTGTCATCATTCATCATCATTACATGGTCAAAAACACAGAAAGCCATGAGACCGAGAAATTAATGTTGTAGCGTTCAAAGTTAGTCACATAAGAATTTATGCTTTCTTTCACAAAATCAACCAAATTAGTCCTCAAGTCTCACTTTAGAGTCCTTGAGAAAAAAGAAACGCATTGTTTCACATGCATAGCTTCTTTTTTCCTGCTGAGGGAAGTGGGGTCCTAGAATCTCCTATGTATTCATGGATATATATATATATATATATATAGGGATTGGGAACTATAAGCCACACATGTAGTCATTTCGACGGACCGATCTCGTTCATGTTTTGACTAATACATGTCTCGTTTTAACTAACACCATATTAGTCAAACGTGACACGTGTTGGCCACAATATGAAGGAGACTGATCCCTTTGAGTGGACTACATCTATGCCCGAGGACTATATATATATATTATGGGCACAAATCTAGTGGGTATTTTTTTTTACCAATCTATAGGTATTATTTTTTCTAATTAAAATTGATCATGCGTATTTTCATGATAAAAGTTAGAGAGTGAAAAGTGAGTATTTATTTATTTTTTTTTTCAACTACCCAAATTATAGTAGCCATTAAATTATGATCTAACGGTTAAAAAAAATACCCATAGATAGGTAAAAAAAATACTTATAGATAGGTGGAAAAAATATCCATTGGATTAGGAACCATTATATATATATGGTCACGGATATAGTCTTCTCGATGGGACCAGTCCCATTCATATTTTGGCTAATGCATAACATATTTTAACTAATCTGTGTTGACTAAAATATGACGTGTTGGTCGAAACATGGACAAAACTGATCCCGTCGACGAACTGCATACATCCTATATATATATATAGGTTGCCAATCCAGTAGGTTTTTTTTTTTTTTTTACTTATGGGTAGGTATTTTTTTTAGCCATTGTGATCCAATGGCTACATTAAAGTGCATAAAAAGACGTGCATCATTAATGTTCTTTCTTTCTCTTACTTTTTACAATAAAAAAATGTGCACGCTAAATTTTTATTGGCCAAATTATATATATATAACATACACATAGATTTATCTACTTTTCTGTATGTACATTAGTGGTAAGTATTGAAGGCAGAGTAGACAATTTTTAAGAAACATAATTACAAGCCTCTGTTACCGAATTTATTATCTTATCACCACTTTTAAAGAGATCAATGTATCAAGTTTTTTCTTAATATCTAATCTGACAATTTCTTGTTTATATAAAATCAAGGACCTCTATATCTTGATAGAAAAATTTTTGTTTCTTGGTAAATAACTTGCAGAAGTTATATATAAATTACCCCTGGATTTTGTTTTTGCTTCGCGAATATCTTAATTATTAAAAAGTTACAATATTTTACCTTCGAATTAGAAATTTCACATAGTTTATTCTCCTTTGGCAATTAGACTAGGGGAAAAGATTGTTTCTCACATAGTTTCCCAATAGCTTTATTAACTTGGAAAAGCTTCCTAGGCCCTACTAGCTTCTCTAACAAAATCACTTGATAAAACGGAGGAAACCAGAAGTTTGTTTTCGAATATATCCAATAGTTTCATCGCAGCTCCGTTTTCATCTTTCTATATCACAAGAAGATGAGTAAAAATATATTATCCAAACAATAAAGAGCAAAATTATATTTACGTTTTATTTTCTTTTAAGTACTTTTTTTTTAAAAAAAAAAAAGTAGGGCTTAACTAATGACTACCACTTACTACAAATTAAAGGAAAATGACACACACACACTACCAAGGTTTGAACCCCTGACCCCCTAAACACACACACAACCCTCAAATTTTAGACCAACTGAACTAGCCCCAGTTGGCTATTTTTTTTAAGTACTTAAAGCCGGAAGCAAGCAAAAAGAGCATAAATTTTTCGTATGAAACTTTTAATTTGCAATCATTGATTATGGATCGTAATTCTAGGAATATAAAGTTATTCGTAAACAAAAATTTATGCTTCTAATCTTGGTAGTTTTTGATACAGCACTCGATGAGTGAAAGTTCTCTCTCAGACCAGCCCAAGGCCCAATTTTTTTTTTTTCAATTTTTTTTTTTTGACTTTGAGGAAGAGACACTCGAATTTAAAGCATTTATATTGAGAGGAAGCATGGTTACCATTAAATTATGTCTATGACCATTATTTAAGGTGTTTCTCATTATGTAGTTTTGTCCTAAATCTAAATTTCTCCCATCAGTTCTTCAAACAAGTTAAATATGGTTGTTTTACACAATAAATTGCAATAGGCAATAGCAGTACAAAGATCATATGAGTGAGGTGACATTATTACGAAAGTGTTGATCAGGATTGAAATTCTATATATATATGGATGTCATGATTATTCGGTAGGTATTTTTATGTTTTGCATATCTATAAATATTTTTTTTAGCTGTTGGATTTTATTTAACGACTACAATAATTTAAATAGTTAAAAAAAATATTAAATATGTATTATTTAATGTTATTTTTTTCTCTATATTTTATCATAAAAAACGTATATAATAATTTTTAATTAGACAAAACAATATATATAGGTAGATTGAAAAAAAAAAAACTAGTGAAGGTGCCCTGTATATGTATACTTCAACCTTATTAATTATGTAGACAAATTGAGAACATTAAGCATGAGAATCTGAGACAAAAAATGATATTAAATAGTAGAATATAAACTGAGTATGCGATTAACTTAATGAAAAATGCTATTGGGTATTAGTGGTGCTCACCACAATGATATGTCTGTTTGTCATTAGATGATTTAATTCATAAATTGGGTCCTACATGGCCCCACTAAAATTATAATTATGATTAGCCCGTGACAGACTGACACATTATTGTAGTGCTAGACACTACACCACTGGTGCTCCGTATCTTTATTCTAATTTAATTATCAACCTTTTGAATTCTATGATAGAACCGACACCAATAAACAATTGATATGCAACTGTATCACTGGCATGACAACTAGCTTTGTGCATGTGTACATGTGTTTCTAGGTCAATTGTTCTAGCTTATAGGTTATATATAGGTATAGGGTTATAGAATCAAAGGCATTTTGTATAACACCCTCCCCTGAGCCATGTGCCCTATATGTATATAGCTAGAACCTAATCACCTATAGTGTCAACTTTGAAGAAACAAAAGGAATATTACCAAAATATCCAAGCTAGATGAAGAGAGAGAGGCTGACTTGTTCAGTGAGCATCGTGATAACATTACACGGCCGTTGGATCATAGTACTTTCATATGTACAACCCTTGGCCTGAAGGTCCTTCACTCGGCACCCGCGTTGCCAAATTTTTAGTCTCTTTATTTCAAAGCATCCTAACAAAGCAGGGACAGGCAAATCTCGCATCAAAGGCCACATGCAAAATAAAGTAAAAAATGAAAAAAAAAAAAAAAACCTAAAGAAAGGTAGATCTTTTGAAAAAATTGTGGTAGAGTACAAAAGAAATACTCAATGGATGGTGAATACTTATGAACTATCAAATTTAGTAAGATATATCATATTCACAAACTTCTTAGGTTCTGAAATATTGTTATTGTTGGAAATACTTAAGAAAAATTGCGGTTGGTGATATTTTTAAAATTTTAATTTTCATAGAAAATTCTACTAATATTTTTTAATAGATTCAACGTAGCGGAAAAACAACTAAGAGTGTTTCAACCTCATAATAATATATTAGATATATAATTAGAGACATACTTCTTGCGGATCTGAGACGACCTATAGAATGATTATAACCCCCACTAAATCTTCTATACTATCTTTGTGTATAGTCACACAAGAATATGGTCTCTATATACTACACAGGAAAAGATCAAGATAAAAACTGCTTGTTGATTCACAAAGAAATCAAAGAACATAATATAAACTGCTATTCACTTATATTTGTGAATCTTCTTTCTCTGGAAAAACTAACAGAACTTCACTGTGATTTCTGTTATTTGTGAAATAAGTGTCTAGAGTCTCATATTTATAGACAATAGGAAGGAGGTCTTCATAAAGAAATTCTAGAGTCCTACACGCCATAATCACTGTGCTATAGGCATGTGGGCTCTTTCCTTATTGGCCAAGATTAGCCAAAATCAGGTAATTCCATTTTCAGGAATCCTATTACCTGATTTCACAATTTGTAATAATTGACTATCTTGATTTGTTTTTTATATTCAGCAATCAATTAAATATTACCTTGTCAGTTCTTCCTTGATTTGTTAACATTCAGTCAACCATAATTAGTATCTAATTATATATAGGTTGATTGAACCAAATCAATTAATGGGAATCACAATCAATCTTTATATGGAAATTATCATATAAGAAAAGATTGATAATTTAGTGACCAAGCTCACCAGTTTTATCTGGAATTTACCGAAACTGAAACCAATCCTCTTCCACTTATTGTGCCACACGCCCAGGCCCAGTAACTGGGCTAGGCGTGTGAGCCTTAATATAGTCTGTCTCTATTTTGTCCAATTACAATATAATCAGTCCAGTCCAGTAACAGTTCGACCATGGACACAAGTTAGTCTAGAGATCTTATGGGACATGTATAGTTGGATCTTAAATAATTAAACGGGCCTGTTAGTTATTTAATTTCAAGTCTATTCTACTAAAAGATTGAAATTGCACTCCAACTGTCTATGCTGCATATAGATTAATGTCCTATGCCATAATGATTCTTCGCTAATACCCCTTTGTATAACATCATAGAAACATAAGCATATGTTTCTTGGTTCTTACTGATTTTTCTAGTGATCATCAGTCAACATCTTTCTGATTAAATCAATGTTGACACGCTTAGGCCTAAGACTTATGATCAAGTACCAAAATCCACCAAAAGATGTTATTTCACCAAATTCTATATTGTTAATTGCAACTATATAATTCGACAAATATGTTTTATTAAACAGCAGAGAATATTAACCTCGATTGATCTCACTCATTTGCAATTCAAATAAAGCCATACTTGTGAATATACAATCACAGCTAACTCAAGATTTAGAGTAAAGCTAATTACTGCCTATGAAATTCTTTCTCACTAACATTGTCAATAGAATTTCATTTATGATCCAGTTCAGTATAAGTCCTATTACACCAGCTGACTTTAGTTGACCAAGATAAGTCAAACTTTTCCAAAGTCTACTACAGCATAAATAAACTGCCTAAGCTTATTTATATAGCTGCGAACTACTATTAATTAATTGTAAATAACTTACATTTATGTTTTCTGTTAATCTACATTGTAATTACATAGATATATGTTTATACAATTAAATGGACCTTTATTCAAATAACATTATGCACAAATTATTAACTGAATAATATTTTTATTTCATTGATATGAAAAAATTTACATAAAAATAATTACTTTTAAGAGCTTCTCCCACTAATTCCAAAAATTATATTATGATATAATTTATATACATATAATTATAATATAATCTAAAATTAGAAATCTACAATAGGATATCTTCCTAATTGAAATTCTTTCTTCGAGACTTCTATATATATATATATATATATGGAGGAAGTTTCAATGGTTACGTCTCCATGAGTAACTATCATTAAAATACGTGTAATAATAAATTTATTATTTAAATTAAGACAAGCATTAATTAAATTGAGTAATTAGTACTTGCTATAATAAGTTTAAGAACCGATTAGGTTTATAATTAATGCTAAAGATTCTTTTTTTTTTTGGTGAAGTTTGCAATTAATACAGTTGAGTTTGGTTTTCTTTTTGTTTTATTTTTTATTCCATATTTTATTCTTTTTTTTTTGTATTTAATTAGGCAGTTTTTGAAAATTTTATTAGTCATTAAGATTACGTATTTGACTCTGTTTTTATTAGTCATTACTTAATTTTGGAGTTGACTTTTGTAGTTTATACTCAAAGTATCTCTATTAGTAATACAATTCTCCTAGAATTCACACATACTGCTCGGCCGCTCCACCATTGTCTATAAATTTAGAAATACAAAGCTGCAAGCTCTCCATTGTGGTTAAGTGCTTGATGAAAAATACCACAACTAATACTATTCTCTGGGTTTTAAGCATATCCCTTATGAGCAAGCAATTAAAGCACTAAAATAAGACCCAGACAGTAAAGTAGAAATGAGAATTTGAACCTGAGGAGAAACTAGAACCACTTGAAGAATGTTATGGTGGTGGGAGTGGGAGTGGGAGTGGGAGTGGGAGTGGGAGAGGGAGAGGTCTGAGCTGGTCAGTGCTTCTCCCAGTCCATGAGGATGATGAGGCAGACTAGTCTGAGTCCCGAGAGAGCAGAAAGACAAGTGGAGTGGTCGACGAAGAGGCAAGTTGAGATTGATATATTTGATAGAAACGATTTTTAGTACTTTTTATTTAATAAACTAGAATAGAAAA
>JXTC01000218.1:431229-465939 GCA_002914845.1 Trema orientale
TGCCATCATAGGGACCCCAAATAACGCCACAATAATTTCGAAAAGATTATACTTTTATAGTCTTTAACTTTATGAAATTGTGGGCCTCAATTATTGCAATTAACAAATACTAAAGTTAAAAGCCATTATTTGGCAATGAAACCAGCTGGTCATTGATGAATAGTCCTTAAAATCTTACATATCCAAGAAAAATCAATTTCCAACACTAAAAAATCATTATTCAAGACATAATCTTACATATAGTAATTATAACATTTCCCAGAAGAAAAAGATTGTCATTAATAAATAATTAAACACCCTTTATAGACATGTGTGGATGACCTAATTAAAAAAGTTTCTCCTCATTCCCCAACAATCATATGGGCTTTAAAACCTAATATCAATTAAATTCAACCAATCAGAATGCACCATGTATCCTAATTTTGTGCCATTGAAAAAGAAACTAATCATATTTTCTATTTCCTTACACAGATATTAAAGTGTCAAATTGTTTTACAGATCTTTGTAAGCCCTAATTAGGCACCGACAAGTTTTACACGTGTAAGGTCCACATTCACCATTATCTAAATTTTCTTTGCTATTAATTGGTTGACCGAATAAAAAGGGACCAAACATACCAGAAAACCTTTATAATTAGTTGCATAACCCAATCTTTTTGGCCTCCATTGACAACACTATAGGTTGGGCACCAACATGATCTTAGCCAAGCCACATGATACCCTCCATGCTCGGCTCAATAGAGATGGCATTTGTTTTTATATATAGGATATGGTAGAATGTAGTCTCATTTGGAGACCAGCCTTGTTATATGATTTAGTTAATATAGAACATATTTGTCCAACGTCATATTGGATAAATATGTCCTATGACTAAATCATGTAACGGGATCGGTCTTGAAAGGGGACTACTTCCAAAATCTATATCGGAAGAAACTCAAATAATGATATATCATATGAGGTGTCAATTTTTTACAGTATGATTATAATGAATATACTAGATCTTACAAAGGGTCCTACTAAAGTGTCATTCTATCTTCTACTAAAAAACTGATACATCATGTGGCGATGGACACCTTATTTAATGTAAAATCACCGTAGATAGATAAAATATATTTTTGTATAAATTATGAGTTATGTACAAAAGACAACTTATGATAGCGACTTTTTATAACCAACAACCCATCAAATGATAGCCATTATATCAAAATCGAACGACAAAAATAAAAAAAAAAATCTACTGACAGTGTTGGAGTTGTTTCCAACTGTCTACGTGTCCTCGTTAATTGTAAGTATATTTCGTCACAAGTATCGTAATGAAAAAATGGTGGTTATCACCTGCAAAATACTCTGATGTTTAAGTCAATATTTTTGAAATGACCTAATAAGTGATATAGCACTTAAACAATTGTGCTTAAAGTAACTGTCATATTTTTTTAATCTCATTTTACTTGACATGGGGAGATTTAGATTTGAGAGTTATTGTTAACTTAGAAGGCTGTGGTAAACCCCTCCCAAAAAAAAATCCAAAGTGGTTCTTCCGTATTTCCAAAAATACGGGAAGTTTTGTCAAAATAAGTAAAGGAAAGAAATAAAAGCGATTTTATGACAGTTTTCGTTAGTGTTTCTAATTTCTATACATATCATATAAAACAAATGTGAAAAAGTAGTTTCTTTTGCATATGCTTGAATGAAACGGAGGCCGAGAACGTTTTAAACTCTTGAATGCATTCAGAAAGATACCAACTTTAGTCAGATAACCTTTAATGCTTATAGAATATGGCTAGACTACTTTAATTTCAGGTAGCCTTTTCTTAATTGAAAGTGAGCAAATAGTAATGTTTTTTTCCTATAAAGCACATTTGTGATACATGCAATTAGCTAGCCAATTTATGAAAGAGACTAATGTTTGAATTGATTAAAAAGATTATAGTTCTTTTTATTTTTAAAGGAGTAAAATATAATAGATATTAGCGAAAAGAATATGTTTTCAAAAATTGTTCTCCATACACGTTGGTTTTCTTTTTTAATACATTTTTTTTAATATTTGAAAATGGATAAAACGAGAATATACATATAAACTAAGATACCAAGTTGTGTGCAACGGGCATGATTTTTTTTTTTTTGGACAAAATACTTTAATAATCCTCTCCATTCTGCGCATCTCAAAATAAATAAGCAAATAAATTATTAATCCTAACTATTCAGCCGGTGTTTATGATTTTTTTGGTCGATAGAGAAAAAAAAATACGTCTAATTAGATTTTTTTTAAGGGAATGTTAAGTTTTTTATAATTAATTGATTATTATACTAGTTTTTAAATTATTAAAAATTTTAATTTCACTTTTGTCCTTAAACTTTAAATTTGGTAAAGGTCTACAAGTGTAAAAACTTGATTGTCCAAAAGCAAATTTCCTAAAATGTCCTTGATTTTTTTTTGGAAAGGAAATAATTTTATTAAATTCATATAAGGATTACAATAGCCAATCGGGTTATATATAACCTCTTACAATGAGATTCAGGAAAACATTTCATAAATTTGAAGATAAAAACTCCCTCGGAGATCTTAGAGCATCGATGGTCCCTGATAACGATCTTGAAGAAAAACTTCATAAAGGATAAACTAGAGCTCTTCAAAGGCTCGTCTTGATTCTTCCTAATCCAAATTCGCACCTCTGGTTGATTCACTGTAGGAGATTCTGCTAACTCCGATCCATTATAGTAACTACTTCTCTATATCTGAATAAAGAATAATACAAATTTGGATGATAACTACATTAAACTACTACAAATCTAAATCTGTGTGTACTAAGATCTCCATAAATCTAGATCTAGGAGTATTTTTGGAAAATAAAATAAAAAATAAAAGAGAAAATGGAGAAAAACTCATACAAAAGAGATGAAAATTCACTGGAGAGGAACATGTTAGAGAATTGGTTGTTGAAGAAAGGAGCTATTGGTTTTAGAGAGAAGTCTTCTTACTTTATGATATTTTTTACTTCTTATTTTCTGCATAAACCCATTTATTAATGTTTCTACTTACAAAAATAAGATAGCTGTTTTATTAAAACATCCTTGATTTTTTTATAGAGTTTTTGTTTTATATATTTTTGTTATATAGTCTCTCTATTTCTCTAGAGACTTTCTATTCCGCATCTCTGTAACTCTACCCATCTAAATTTCCATCTTGTTAGATGGATCCTTAGTTTTTTCCCCTCCTTTTTTTTTTGTTTACTTCTTTCTTTTTTATTTTCTTTTATTTCAGTTCCTTATGTGCACACATACATTATACCATTGAGTGGGTGGTGTATTGGTCGAGAGTCTTCTATCTAAAGGTTAAGGGTTAGAAACAGGGTGTATACACAGTTTAAACTTAGGATTAAGTTCCTTACGTGAGTTTTGTTAGCTTTTATTATTAGTTTTAGATCATCTAAAACTTACAAGGTCAAATTTGAAAAGCTTATCCTAACAATCCCGTTCCTCCTTTTATTATTAAAAAAAAAAATATTGACTGTTAACATAAAAAAAACAATAGTATCATCGTGACTCTCTTTAGTAGAATACATACAAAGTTGCATAAAGGAAAACTAATTCTAAAAGCAACCTAGAAGCAAAGGAGATATGTTGCAAAAACTAGAAGGAATTTTAGTTATTGTTTCAAATATAACAAAAGTACCAAAAGTAAGAGAAACTTACGTACCATTTTTCAGAAGAGAAAACTTATGAAGTTACTTCCAAAATGTAATGAATACACTAAAATGATTACTTTCAAATATTACCCTGCCCACATATTTTCTCTGCACAGACCCCAATCACGTTAGCTAATGTTCTACTAGTCACTAAACTATGGTTAGCATTATTGTGGCTCTTTTTCATTCTTGTACTTTTATTCAAAGTATAAGTGGTCCTTATTTTTCCATTATAATTGATGCCAATATTCTTCTTTAACCTATAGTTTAGGTCCATCTAAGCCCTGATAAGATCCTAGCCCCTATCCATGTTGTCATGAATTGACCACTAAACATATAATATTCTATCTTTTACCATACTAACCTAACAACTAACAACTGTATCAAAAATAATAATAATTTAATTGGATGCATGCTTCCTACTATTTGAAATAATTATTTTGGGCGTGCAATCAAATGGAGCTAATAAAGATTAAGATGCTCGATCTTGTTTAGCCGGGCCACAAAATTGTTGTAACTTTACTGTACTATTAGCTCGATATAATATACATGCATGATGCTAAGTATCCTAAAAAGTTTACTAAATTTTTAATGCCAACACACGTGATAAAGAAGTTGTCACTATTTAATTGGTGATTGATATTAAATTTATTTGTGGTAAATTTTAATACACTAATTAAATTGTGACAACTCACTTGCCATATGTATTAGTATAGCATTATCCAATATATATATACGTATTTTTATATAAACAGGCTTCTTAAAAGAATAATATTAATGAAAGTATTATAGTACAAATACAAAGGATTATAATTTCAAACTCCTCAAAAAAAGAAATAAAAAGTGGATAAAAAATATAATAACAATAAAAATTATAGGCTACTATAATTCTCCAAAAAAGGAAGTAACAAGAACCATTAGTAAATAATTACTTTCATCTGTTACTGGACTACATCCTTGACAGATAGACTATAGTTATAACTCCAAATGAGATCCACGCTCATTGAAAATAAAACTAACTCATTCGTATTATAGATCTAAATCAAGGAAAAAAATTTTAGATTCAAGATCTAGTAAACAGAATTTAAACCCCACACAGATAAAAAAAATTAGGTGAAAAAATATCCACACAAACATAGTACTACAACCATATCTAAATATGAACTTATTGGAAAATTAAAAGGAAAAAAAAAACCTCTTATCGTCGAAAGAGATCAGAGAGCATATGGGAGGAGGATGAGAGGTCAGATAAGGAGATCAAAATACTCCTTCTTCGACCTATTATGAGAGTGACATCAAAAATTTTTTGAGAGAGAAAGAGAACAGAGTCTTAGAGTTTTAAGAGAGAGAATTACATGATATTATATATACTTATATCTACACAATAAGACAGAAAACATAATCATATTGGGATGAAGCTATTCAGTAGCGAGTGAGGGAAATAAAAATATTTCCTAATGTTAAGGAAAATAATAAGTGGATGCAATTAGGCCACTTGTTAATGGAACTCAAATGTATAAATCAGTTTTTTTTTTTTTTTGACTCTGTGTAACTTCTATTTCCTTTTCTGCTGCAAAAGTTTAGTTTAGTTTAGTTTAGTTTTTTTTTTTTCTTTTAGCGAAAAAGTTTTGTTTAATTTAGTTTAGTTACTCTTTTTTTCCTTTTTTTAAGTTTAGTTGAGTTTATTTTTTTTTCTTTTGACGAAAAAGGTTAATTTAGTTTAGTTTAATTGCTCTTTTTTTCCTCTTTTTTAATAAAAAAATAACAATAACACTATGCGTGTAAGGTGATATGACGGCCTATCTTAAAAAATAAAAAAAAACCTTTATTTGGTTATGCTCTCATCTTCCCCAATATTCTATTTATTCAATTCATTTCTTGATGAACTTTATGGAGAAGAAAGAGAAGAGAAAGAAAATAAGAAGAAAGTATCTCAAGATTACTTGTTGTAGATTAAAACTGCTAAAATAATTAAGAAAATATCATTGGAGAAACAAAGATAGAAATTTTTAGTTAAGGTTTTATTGAAGAAGAAACTGAACAAATGGAATATTAAGAAAAACAGGATAACAATCAAATAAACCCCTTTTTTTTAAGGTGGTCAAATCAACACTTATAAGCCTTTTTTTTTTTTTTTTTCAATTATGGCCCAAATTAAACTTACACGGCACAACTCAAAAATAAATAAATGAATAAATAAAAACCAACTTACACGGCATAAAACACGGAAGTTACAAATACGATAAGAAAAAAAAGGTTAATAACAGAGGTTTTTTTTTTTTTTTGAATAATGATTGGGACACCAAAAAGTTGTACCAAAAAGTTATACCAATGATGTGGCACCTAATAAAATTATTATTTTATTCATGAGTGGGACCACACCATTCAAAATTTAGTAATTGATATGAATGCCAACTCATGTGGTGTAAATTTTTTATGTAAGTTAATGGTGTTCCTAGTGTTACTCTATTATGGTATAAATTGAAATACGCATTACAAGAAGGAAAAGAGCAAGAAAAAACCCCTATATCACATTTACCACATCGGCTCCATTTTCTCTACGTGGTTAGTGGTCGGGCTCCAACTGGCGTAATTTTCACGTTTTTCCGATGTGGCATACTTTATACCTGTCTTAAACATTGTTATCTCTTTTTTTTTTTTCTCTCTTAATTAATTATTAAATCCAATATCTAGATAATTTCAATGCAAGAATGCACTATGATATGTTGTGCTGATGTGTAATAAACCTCTGCCATTTTGGCTTTGGAGATTTTATTTCTTCCATCTGGGGCATTCATTAATTTGTATCATTAACATAGCTTGGAATGAACTTAATTAATTACTATTATGATTTCTATGCAAGCTGTAGGGATAAGCTAGTCGAATCCGTGACCAAGTCCTTAAAACTGATACTTCGAATTAATTAAGAAAACTATATGGAGTAAAGTATTAGGTGGATAAAATTTTGGCAATATATTTAATATTATGGAGTGGTTTGGGGTAATTTGAAATTAGGAGTGTTCATGGCCGGTCTGGACGGTCTAAATCGCCAATCCAGAAACCAATCTAAATGTGCGGTTTAGCCGGTTTACCAATCCGTGCGGTTTGAGTTGATCGATTCAAACTGGCCAGACCGCACCTACATTTTTGCAACCGGTTTGGGCGGTTTCCGCGATTTAAAAACTTATAAAATTTGAATTATTACAACATTAACTAAGCTCATATCATAATCATATTTCATCTAAAATTTAAAGTCCAAATATAAAACGAAATCATAACATAGTTAAAAGCTACAACCAAATCGAAAGTCCTAATAAACTTATATTTTAGTTACAACTTATAACCTAATCAAAATTGAAATGCAAACTTAAAATCTTTAATCTTAAACACATAACAATAACAAGATTTAAAGTCTAAAATATCATAAGAGTCTCAAGTGACATAGTCTTAAATGAGCTAAAAGTAATTATTACTCCATTAGAATGAATAAGCTTAAATGTTTAACTATTAATATACATATTTTTAACCATTAGAATGAATAAGCTTAAATGTTTAACTATTAATATACATATTTTTTCTAAAAATATATATATACAAACTTATTGGCTGGTTCGGTTTGAATCCAACTAAATTTGTCCAAAACCGAAAACCAAACCGGCCAAGTCAGTTTTCATTTTTTCTAATCTGTAACCGGCCATTTAAAAAGAGAATCCGTCTGGATTGGGCGGTTTGGACTGGATTGGGCGGTTTCCACGATTTGGCAGTTTTTTTGAACACCCCTATTTGGAATTGGAGATCCACCATTTCATAAATTGTTGTAGATTCTAATTACTTTTTTTTTTTCTTTTCCCCCTGTATCATCTATATATTTGAAGCTATGAATTACACATTGTATGTATTTGTATATGTTGGCTTGGATTCTATATGAGAGAGCTGATTCTCTTAATTAAAATTAGGGTTAATGGCACCATTGGTCCCCAACCTATTACTATTTTGGCATATTGGTCCTCAACCTATTTTTGGTGGTATTTAAGTCCTAAACGTTTCTTTTTTTGGCACCATTGGTCCTTTTGGCATATTCTATCCAAGATTCTATTAAAATTTATTTGAATGAGAGAAATTTTATACCATTGATCTTGATTTTTCAATTGTTTAACAATTTGGTCCCTATTTTTTTTATTCATATTTTCGATAAACGATATTACATCTACCAATCTTTCAGAAAATTAAAATTCTAAAAAATTAAATTTTCGAAAGATTGACATATACAATTACATAAAGAAATGAATATTTAATGGAAAACTACAAAACTTTCAAGGCTTATTTGCTGCAAATAATTATTTAATTTTTTAGAAGAACTATTCATAATTACATAAATATTTAATGGATATAGTAAATTTTCAGTCAAATTTGACTAGTGTAAAAGCGTGTATGACTGTATGTGAATTTTTTTTAGTTTTAAAAATAGTAAAATAATTATTTTTTATTTATAAAGTTATCATAGTTTGACATAAACTAAGGTTTATTAATATAATTTTTTTTTCTTTTTTAAATTTGGTTTTTAAATGAACTGTTTGTTTTATATCCGTTTTTGAATTTTAATTTTCTGAAAGATTATCAGATGTAATATTTTTAATTGGAAATATTAATACAAAAAAATAATTATGGACCAAATTGTTAAACAATTAAAAAATCAAAATCAATGGCGTAAAATTTCTTTCATTCAAATAAATTTTAATGCAATCTTGGATGGAATATGTTAAAAGGATCAATGGTGCCAAAAAAAGAAACATTTAGGACTTAAATGCCACAAAAAATAGGTTGAGGACCAATATGCCAAAGTGATAATAGATTAGGGACTAATGGTACCATTAATCCTTAAAATTAATATGTCATGATTTATTATACTAATGTTAAGCAAACGATGCTAGTACAGTACTTTTCTCCTTTCTTATAATTAATTATCACTTGACATAAGGAAGAAAAAAACAAACTAAAAATGTTCTCATTGATAATTTTCATAGGAATATTGAAAAAAAAGGGCTTTTAATACCCTGAAAAAAAAAATAGGGGACCGAGCAAGCAAAATTTTATTTGAACACAATTACCAGGTCCATAAAGTATGGCGGTTGTGTTAGAAAACCGTTAGGTATTTGTGGCAGGGGACTTGTTTCGCTGAGATGTTTAAGAGAATCATTGGTCTAAATTTTTTGATATTTTATGTTTCAATTACTTGGATTATGGTTCAAAGTATACACACATGCACACACTTGTTTTTCTATTTAAATTATAAAAGGCAGATTCTATAATCTTTAATAAAAAAAGATTTTGAAAAAAAATTTCTATTTGAATACTAACCAAAAAAATGATTGGAAATTAAGTAATTAGAACAAATCTCAAACTCAAAGATCAGCTCATGACAAACCTGGCTAAGCTGTGGTGTCATGGAGTGGTTGTTGGGGGTTGGGAGGTGTTGGATGGTCACCAAACTACAAACCCATTTTGGACATCATTTCCCCATTATTTTACTCTCATTTCTCATTACCTTTTAGTTTTAGCAAAAACCAAAAAAGTGAAAGCCACACACTTACCTTTTCCCTTTGCTTAATTCCATCATTATACAAATAATAATGATACTTTGATCTGAGTGTTTATTTATAATAATATTTGTATATATTCACGAATCCCATTTGCCAAAATCCCATGGTGATGCATGAGAGCTTCTTTCCAATTTCCTTTGGCAAACCGTTCTCTTTCACACTTTTTTTATTGGAGAAATGCTATTTAGTATTAGAGATATGTTAATACACAATCACGTCAATACATTCGTTTTTTAATGCTAATTGGTGTGAGTTTAACCTTGAAACTCATGTAGAGTTCCAATTGATTAATGATCAATAAAAAGCATACATGTCAAATGTGACTGTCTTTGGCATAATTCTTAGTACTATAACTAATGACGTTATCATATCAATCTGTTCATTCTCTATCATTAATCAGTGTAAATTTTTACGGGCAGTCTACATTTCATCTTTATCCCAATTTTTGGCACTAATAATTGGAGTAAAAAAATAGGGCGCGTCTACAGTAGGGGCGCCTCTACGTAGGGCCCTGTCTATTCACCGTTGGATGAGAATCTGTATATAAATAGATTCTCCACAGATTCCTGTTATTCCCTACAGATTCCCATCCAACGATAATTAAGGCATGACCCTACGTAAGGACCGCCCTACCGTAGCCATCCCCAAAAAAATATATATATCACTTCATGACCGCACAAGGTTACTTATGGCCTCCCAAACTAGTAAATCAAAGTTAAAAATTAAAACTTAAGCCTTAAAAATTAAAACTTAAGCCAATTTTCTTTCTTATTATGGGTCCGTTTGGGATGATTTTTACTTCCTGAAATAAAAGCTCCAGAAGATCTTCCTAAAAAAGCTAGTGGGTCCATGCTTTATTAAAAAGATCTTCTAATTAAAAAAAGATCTTCTGACAATTCATCCAAACACCTCCAAAAGTAACTTTTAGACTTCAAAAGATCTTTGGAAGCCATGCCAAACAGGCCCTATATTCCTTACTCTCGTGTTCTCTCAACAATACCCAAATTATGCAAATGAGGTAGCTTTGTGGTTGTGGGTTCTGGTGGTCCACATTACCCTCAACACTAAGAATCTCCAAATGTTATCAATAATCCATTCCTCCATCATCAACTATATATATATATACACACATATATATATATATGTATATATATATATAATTGCCAATCTAACTAAAAAAAGCAAATAAGAGATCCCATTGTCCTCACTGCAAAAATATTTTCTTGGGAGACAAACAGAAAACAAATATATATCACAACACAACACTGTTTCTATATGGTACTATTCTTCCTATCTGGGGGCCCTCTCCATTTCACCTTTCTCTCACTCTAATCTCACATTATTTTATTCCATCTCCTTTCATATACATAGCTGTCCTGTTCTTCCCCATTTCCCATACTCTCTCTTTCTCTCTCGAAAAATTCTCTCCTACCCTTCACGCAAAGCAGCTTTCACTTTCTTTTTTGCTTTATATCTCTCTCTTACCTCTTTTTGGTTTCTGGGTTTCTGTGCTTTCTCTCTCTCACATTGAGATCTGCTTCAAAATGGGCTTCACTAACTCCATTGAAGAGCCTCCCAATGCTTCGAGTGGTGCTCCCTTTTACTCTTCTTCTTCTTCTTACTCTGAAGCTAAAACCCATTACTGTGACTACAATGAGCTGAAAATTAAGTCCATTTTGAGGAAGATGGTGTGGGAGCTCGGCCTGGCCTGCGTTCTACCCCCTCGCCGGCGGCGAAGCTCCGGCCAAAACGACGGTACCGAAGGGGGAGGTGATAAGAGAAACGACAAGAATTTGGAGCACAACAAGGCTTGGCTGCTCGCCGAGTCTGGTGGGTGTGGCGGAGCCGAGCTCACGAATGCGGACCCGCAATCGGTTCACTCGTCTTTCAGGTTCAGCTTCTGCTCTCAGGTCGAGCTTGAGTCCATGAACATGAGCTCTTCTACGGCTGCAACTGTCCTAATGGTGAATTTGGATAATGGGCTTTGCGAGTCTCGAGCTAAAGAGCTCAAATGGCGGAGGATTGAGTCGCTTGAGAGGAGTATTTCCCCTGTGGCCAATACTTTGATCAGATTCAGCTACGGAGAAATCCTTGCTGCTACTCGGAGTTTCTCGAAAGGTACTTTAATGGGTTTGTCATAGTTTTTCAAATCAATTTAGTATTTTTTTTCATGAAAATCGTACTGAGATCAATTTGTGTCTTGTTTTGTTTTGTTTAGGTAGAGTTTTGGGTAGAGGGGCTTTGAGCTATGTGTTTAGAGGGAGAGTTGGGCTTTTGAGGACCTCTGTGGCTATTAAGAGATTGGACAAAGAAGATAAAGAGTCTTCAAAGGCATTTTGCAGAGAATTGATGATTGCTAGCTCTCTTCACCACCCAAATGTTGTACCCCTTGTTGGGTTTTGTATAGATCCAGAGGAAGGTTTGTTTTTGGTATATAAGTATGTCTCTGGAGGAAGCTTGGAACGCCATTTGCATGGTATGTTCTTTTGAGTCCTTTTTAATGGGGTTTTATATGAAGTTGGTGTTTTACTTATTTTATTTTTTATTTTCGGAGTGACTTATGGTATAAAATTTGCAGAAAAAAAGAGGGGAATTAAGGGGTCTGCAACACTTCCTTGGTCTGTAAGATATAAGGTAGCCATTGGAATTGCTCAGGCGGTAGCTTACTTGCATAATGGAACTGAAAGATGTGTTGTTCATAGGGACATTAAGCCCTCAAATATTCTCCTTTCTTCCAAGAAAACACCAAAGGTAAAGATGTTTATACTTTGTTTTGGATTTGATTCTGGTTTTTAGAAGCTTGCTCGCTTGAATCTGTTTAGTGCTCTGTATTGATGAAAGATGCTGTATTAATGCTGTTTTTCAGTTGTGTGATTTTGGATTAGCTACATGGACTGCTGCTCCTTCAATTCCTTTTCTCTGCAAAACTGTCAAAGGAACATTTGGGTACGATTTCAGATAAATTTGACAAAATCATTCTCTCTTTTCTGTTGGTTTTTTCCATAAAGATTACGTTTTTCTTTTTGTTTATGTATTTAACTTGAAAACAAATGTGCAGTTACTTGGCTCCCGAGTATTTCCAACATGGGAAAGTCTCAGATAAAACCGATGTTTATGCTCTGGGTGTAGTCTTGTTGGAGTTGATAACTGGCCGAAAACCAATTGAAGCAAGAAGACCACAAGGAGAGGAGAACTTGGTCCTATGGGTAGGTTAATCTACTTTCTTTTATTGTTACCTTTATTTCTTTAAGCTCCTAATTTAGAAATATTTCTTCTATTAGAGGAGTCAAATTTTTCATTTTTTTTTCCTAGTATACTCCAAACTTTATTTTATTAGTTATGTCAGGTCACCCACTCAATTGATAAACAATTCTTAGCAAGACTGTCTTTTCGGTTCTACATAGAATTATGTCTAAATGGGTGCCTTTCATCAATCAACTTGGTATATTAGGTGAATGGTGGTAAATAATTAGTCCCATGACAGAGTTTGTGGTGTTGTAGGCGTCTACTCAAAACTAGTTGGTGTTCCATCATGGTCTTGAAATAGTATATCAAAACAGAAAGTTTGGATGGCTCTTGTCTAATCAAGTAGAGAGACATTCTGGAGTGAATGCCTTAAGCTTCTGCCTTGCTATAATTTGTGATAGGTTTTCTTGTGAATTTGTTTTGGGAGTTGTGGAGATAAAGGAGTCCACCTAGTTCGTAAACTTATCCTACCGTCCATACTAATTCTGGAAGTGATTTTGTTTGAAATTAGAAAGATTAGGGAGTTCCAACTCGGTAACACAAACTATTGTGCAAAAATGTGGTAATGCTTGTATTAATGCTGTATTCATTAATGACCATGGTTTTATAGAATGGTAGGTTTATTACTTTCGTGTGATGTTTTTGCTTTCCAGAATGTAGGTTTGCAATGTTTATTGTGTTAGGTTGTGATGCTAATTATCGTTTTGCACATTCAGTAATTGTAACAAGTACCAAAAACACAGTAACTAAGCTAAACGTCTCATTTTATGTATTTTAGGCAAAACCCCTCTTGCATAAAGGTAAAGGAGCCATTGAAGAGTTGCTGGATCCAAGGCTCAAATGCACTTTGAGAAATTCAAATCAAGTAGCCAGAATGATTGAAGCTGCCGCTGCCTGTGTAACTAGTGAAGAATCTCGCAGGCCAGCCATTGGTGAGATTATTGCGATATTGAAAGGTGAGGAACAACCTGTTTTCTCTAGAAGGAAGAAGTCTGGTTTTCTGGGCAATGGATGTGTTATTGACTGTTACTCTCAATCACAACAAGCAAATAGTGAGATGAAGAGCCACTTAGCTTTGGCCATGTTAGGGGTTTCAGAGCTTGAGGATGACGATCACCTTTACTGTCGTTGAACGAAGAAAGAAACATTAAAAGTTGACCTGATTTTTTTCCCCTTTCAGTTTGTTGCTTGCTTAAGGAGAGAGAAATTAAAACTGGAAAGATGTTGACATTGTAAATAGGACTATAGGTGTCTGATAACCGATTGTGCTGTAAATATTGTCATTTTTATCTGCCCCCTTCTCATTGGGGAGTAGTGTAATAGATTTTTCATTGGAGAGTTTAGAGTTCTTGTTTCGTTAAAGCAGGAACTATTCATTTTCTGTAATCTTGAATGTCTCAGTAGCATAATTTTCTAGTGTGATGGATTTTCATCCTAGAGTTCAAAAGTTCCTGTTCCATTGAAATGAGAACTTACCCTGTGATCTCCAATATTTTTCAGTACCAGATCTTTTCCTAGGTTACTTAACTGACCATAAATCGATGTTTAAAGATGCTTTTAACAAAGAATGTCAGCGGAATCAAAGCTAGAAAGCTTGAAAATTTGGTGCTTAGAGGGCGGGAAACGCTAATGCAGGTTGAAATATTCGGGGTGAAAGAAAGGATTTGTGGATGAAAAAAGTGTCCAAAGAGTGGATAATTCCGGTGGATTTTCCTATAAAATTTCTCAAAGATTATCGGATCAATATTTGTACTGGTGAGCCTTTGACTTCTTGCAACACAAACCCTCAACTTCAATATTGATGCTGCTACAAAGCAGGGGCTTGATTATTTCCGGAAGATTATCAAGGGTCATGAGCTGAAGTTTGGGCAGCCGTGGCAAAACACTTTGGCTAAAAGTTGTTTTAATGGTGGGTTTGGTGGGAGAGTCGAGTGGAAGGAGGGAATTGTTAAATGGACTTATACCCAATTCATTCACATTTTTTGTCCTCCCAATTTTAACAGGATTATAAAACAGAAATAATGAATTCGAATATAAATTTAGTGAAGTCACTATTTTAAGCAAGTTAACTTCATAGAACACATGAATGTGGATGAAACAATAGATGGTGCTTCTGTGTTGCTTTGTTCCACACACAAGGAAATTACTCTGTTCTTCCATAAGGAAATAAAGCTACGTATGACAGTCTTTTAGCTGAAAATATACAAATTGTTAGTTTTAGTATGCAAATGACTGTCATATATGTGGTCCTTCTGACACTATTAGTGCCTTTTTAGTTTTTTTTTTTCAAATTATTTATCATATTAATGGCATTACTTGGTAAGGTTTATGTTTTATTTGTATTTTGCTTATAATAACTAAAAAATTAAGATTTACTAAGCATTAAGAGTTGATAAATATAGGGACAATGACATAAAAATACTCTTGACTTTTGGTTTTGTGCAAAAAGTACTATAATTTTTGAAATCCTGCAAATTAATACTCTTAACTTTCGATTTCTTACAAATTAATACCATTATTTTTTAGATCTTGCAAATTAATACCCTAAAGTTTTGGCAAATTAATACCCAGATAATTGAAATTCCTACAAACTAATATTATGACATTTGAAAGTCTTGTAAATTTGTACCCCTAATGCCAAATTAACAGATTTTTGGTGAAAAGTCGATAGTACCCCTCCTTAACATGATAAAACTTGTTAAGCACTAAAAAAATTCTAAAAAATATTTTGTAATTTGTTTATTTAACTTTTCATTTAAAAAAAAAAGAATTTGGAATGAGAGATAAAAAGGGTTAGTTGCAAAAAAAATAAATAAAAATCTTGTTGACAAATAATTAAAATTTATTAAAAATAAATTAAAACAATCAACAAACGCAATTTTTTTCTTTTAAAGAAAAGTCAAGGTGTTAACTTATAGAGTTTTAAAATATCAGTATATTAAATTGCAAAATTCAAAATCCAAGAGTATTAATTTGTAAACACTGCATATAGTAGGGTATCAATTTCCAAGAATTCAAAAGTCAGGATACTATTTGCAAAAAGTTCAAAATTCAGGAAAAGTTAAAAAATTAGAGTATTTTTTTCAATGAAATATATAATACTTATTGAAGCATCACCAAAAATTGCTGACTTTTTTTTTTAACACAAACATTAGAAAAGATTCCAAACAAGACGTATGCTATTGTTTTGTATTTTCTGTTTTTCTGCTTTTCTTTCTTTTTTCCCCCCTGGAAATATGTCATCTTTTCTCAGAAGATGGATTGTTAATTGGAAATTGAAAAAAAAAAAAAAAAAAAGAGGGTGAGATACATGCCTACTGACTCCATAGTTTAAAGAAATATATAGCTTAATAGCATGCCCCAAGTGAACTTTATACAAATATATATTTGTCAAATAGTTACAACTAAACCACTAATATTCTATTGACGTGGTAATACTAATATATGTATGTATATACATACACACACGCATGAGCTGATATTAACTCCTTCGTATATTTCAAATTTTCGACTTTCCAAAAGGATTAAAAAAAAAAAACGTTGTTATGAAGTAATATATAGGCATTAGTCCCTTCTAGAGTTTCTGTTCTTCTTATTTTATGTATATATCTTTTTCTGCAGGGAGAGATGAAATCTAACTAACAATAAACTAGTTTTAACGACGAGAATGGGAAGAAAATAAACTAATTAAATGTAGTACGTAAAATTAGTCAATAATAGTATGTACTTTTGTAAGCTGCAGAATTCGTACAACATTTTTTCGTTTAATTTTTTATTTTATAAATAACTAATCGTATATCATATTGATTACCAATAACATGTTTCTAAATCAAGACTTTGTATCACATTTTGTAATAAAATATTCTGCATTGTATATATGCTTGCTTCGTTACGATCTACTATAATATTCTTTTACTTACTTAAAATAAGACAAATTACAATCTTTATAGTGTCACATACATATAACTTGATTAGTAACCAACATGCAGTTATTTCTATTTATATGTTGAAATTTCAAAATCCGAATACCTACCTCTTTTGTCGAAACGGAAATTAAAATGGAAGTTACTAACCTTGGCACCTAGTAATCAGTCAATAGTAATTAATAATGAAAAGCAAGAAAGAAACCAATCGAAAACATCTATTTATAAGTGAAAAATTCCAAAAGAAACTTGCATGAAGAGTCGAGACGACGATTTCTTCACTCATAGGCAGTCATGCAAATGAATGAATGAATACATAAAAAGAAAATAAGAGAAAACTAATGGAATACAAACAGAATGATTCTGAAATAAGAGTAAAAGAAATCAGAAAATCTTGGCGACATCCTTGATCAAGCCACGGTTAGCATGAGCAAAATCCGAAAACTCCTCAAAAGAAATGAAGCCGTCCCCATCGGTGTCGATCTCTGCCATCATACGTTGCACTTCTTCGGCGGTGACGGAGCCAAGTGCCTTAAGCGCATCACCTAGCTCCGTGGCAGAGATCTTTCCGTCGCCATTGCTGTCGAAGCGCTTGAAAATGCGCTCTATCTCAACCTTGTCCCTTTGTGCATCAGCCATATTCTTCTTTTTATTTTTCACTCTAGGCTCTCGTTGGGACCGTTAACCTATTTTAATGTTTTTCTTTGTGCTTTGGTATGTTACTAAAGTGTGACATCGTGGGGCTGGGATTTTTGGTTTTTAAAGGAGAGCTGTGTGTAGAAAGTAAAGGCTGTACTTTAAATTCGGAGTTTCTAGCATTAGTCTCGGATTGCCTAAAGAATAACGCGGTCAACTGTTTTACCGGAGCTAAAGGTAAAACTGTTGTGGATTTCCCACTAGATAGGACTTTTACACGAAATTAAGTTTTTATTTTTTATTTTTTATTAGCACAGGAGTTGTCATGTGTGTACATTTGGTCCCTATCTGTTCCAAAGTGGGCTACAATAAGTGTGTTGTTGAATTCGAATTGAGAAAATTTGATTGAGGAAATTTGATATTTTTTATGGTAATTTTTTTTTATAAAAAATAGAAAAATCCGGGATTTTTAAATTGTTTGAAAAATTCCAAATTTTAATTAGAAAAAATATCAGTTTTAAAAGTATTTAGAAAAATATCACTTTTTATTTATTGATGATACCCACCTCGAGTAGCATTGAAAATACCAATTTTGAAAAAAAATTGTATTTTTCTGAATATTTAATAAAATGTTATCGGTCTAAAAACATTTTAGAAAGTGACACTGTTCCAAATCAATCCGGGAATTTTCAAAACTTTCAGCCCATCCGGGGAACTTTCAATTTTTGGTTCTTTTAAAAATGTTATTTGTATAACAATATTTTAAAAAGTGATATTTGTCTAAATCAATTCGGAAATTTTCAAAAAAAATTCAGCCCATCCGGGGACTTTTCAATTTTTGGTTCTTTGGGCCTGGAATTTTATAAGAAACCCATTTGGATTTGAGAGAGATTGAGGCTTAGCCCACTCTTTGAACTAACTGGAAGCCAAGGTGCAGAGTTATGATTGTATGTGAAATTTTTTTAGTTTTAAAAATAATAAAATAATTATTTTTTATTTATAAAGTAATTATAGTTTGACATAAATTAAGGTTTATTAGTATAATTTTTTTTCTTTTTTGAATTTGGTTTTTAAATGAACTGTTTGTTTTATATCCGTCTTTGAATTTTAATTTTATAAAAGATTAGCAGATGCAATATTTTTAATCAGAAATATGAATACAAAAAAATAATTATGGACCAAATTGATAAACAATTGAAAAATTAAAATCAATGGTATAAAATTTCTTTCATTCAAATAAATTTTAACGTGCTTTCTTTTATTTATTTATTTATTTTTCGCTAATAGAATATACCTGCACTAATCAAATAGTTTTATGAAGTAATTGTTTATGATCAACAACAAACCCCTATAGCCTGAGGTGGCATCAAACATGAGATAATAATAAATATTCCTTAGGACGAAGTATCTTATAATCCTTTGATTTTTTGCTAAGAGTAACTATTTACCTCCTCATATTTGAAAATTTCGCCCACTCATTTTTTTTTTTTTGGGGGCAAATGTGGGGTCAGTTTATCCCATTCTACAAATATAGTTGATCTGCTCCAATTTTCACAAATATTGTGCCAATTTGACCCATTGAAAGTGCACGAGTGTGGGTGAGGAAAGTATCTTATAGTTTCTTTCACTAAAAATAATACCCATTTAAAATGAGTGCAGCTTAATATAAATGAAGTTATGAAAAATTCCCTATCATCTTTGATTTTAAATGTGGAAAATTTTCTTAATTTTTATGCAAATATGAGAATATAGGGATTTTATCCCTTTTTTTCCCTCTTATTTGGTGGCTCTCAATATTTGACAGGGAAAAGAGCTGCTTACAAATTGGGGCAAATTGACAACATATTTGCAAAAATTTTACAAACTGACACTATATATGTAAAAATTAGGATATGTGAATAAAATTTTAAATGTGAAGGGATACAAGACTATTCTAAAGTGAGGAAATTGTAGAATATTAAGGTCAATTCGTTAACCCAATTCTAGTCCTATGCACCAAACAAGACCAAAGCATATTTTAAAAATGATAGAATAGAGGAGACTGTGTTAAGTAACATCAATAGTAATGGCAATAGGTAAGGTATTGGTAGGGTAATACATATTCTGCTATTTAACTCATAAAGAAAAAAGAAAAAAAATTATACATCAGTAGCGTTATCAGATTTATTTATTTAGTTAAGATAAATGGAAAGGGCACGAGTGTTATCCATTTGAGTATTTATAAGAAATAATTTTTTTTTTCAAATCAATTTAAAAAATAACTATTTTTTTACACCTTGATTCACTTCGTAAAAAGTAGATCAACTAAAAAAACTGTCATTTCTCAAAACAAAATTATAAAACAATCATTTATTAAATAGGTGTAAATCAATATTTCAAAAAACAAATCAATTTTTAAATAAATAAATCAATTTTCGAAAAATAAATCAATATATTTTGATATACTAAATACGAAAAAAGGTCCATTTTAAATAATTTTTAAATTCGGTCATTTTTTAATAGTGTTTAAAAAACAGCCATTTACAAACTTTGATTCAAAATTAGGTTGTTTGGCTAAAAAGCTCTATCCATTACGGGTAAGAGTACACCTGCAGGTAACCCGTTTACTCGTTAAGAATTGAAAAGAAACTTCGTTAGTTTTAAAATATGTTCCATCCACACATACCTTCTCTCGAAAAGAAATCCATACTACAAAATAAAAAATTCAAATCCATCATTTTTCAAAAATTTTTTTTTTCTTATAAGTAAGAGGGTGGCCTAGGGTCCAAATCAGTTTTTATCCTTACCTCCCCAAGGGAGTTTTGAACTCAGGTGACCAGCTTGAAAGAAATAAAGAAAAGTGAGCTAACCGCTTGAGCTCGCCCTTGGAGTCAAATCCATTGAAATTAAATGCAAACTTAATTCTCTAAGTAATAATCATAATCTAAAAAGTCAAATCTAGCGCAAATCATATGCATTATATTATAATTTAGATCTACACATGTCTATCGAATATATATATAGTATGTTACGTACATACATATATATTGTATAGGAATCAGTATATTTTACAAATATATATATGTCTAAGATGTAGACATATGTATTAACTATTTGTAGATTTCGTATACATCCTACTTGTATACATTTATAAATAAGTAAACTGCAAAAAAAAAAAAAAAAAAACCTTGAGTTGATAAAGGATATTATTGTTTTTTTATTACTAAAATTATTCTAAAAATCAGTTCAAGATATTAATTTTTAGAAATTCTTAATCTCAGGGTATTAATTTGTAGAGTCACAAACTTTAGAGTTTAAATTACAGAATTCCAAGTCTCAAGATATTTTTTTTTTGCAGTTCACCCTTTATAAATTTAAATCTAGGCCTAAATTAGAATGACATGATTTTCTACTCTAACTCTAAACCATATTAGTCTTTTAGCATGCTGGGTTACATGCAGGAAATTGATTTTTCAGAGTTTAGAAACGATAGCCTGTTTGACAATATTTATGTTGTGTGTTTTGTTTTTTCGGAAATAAAATGAACAGTAAAGATTTCTCATTTTGTTGTTTGAAAAAATTTTCATAATCTCACTTTAAATAATTCACCTCAACATATAATGTCAAAAATGATCTCGTACAGGAAATAAGAAGAATGTTAAACTTATTTTCTGACATAATAGTGATAAGAAGATGGTATCTATCTATTTTCTCACAAGTTTCAACAGCATGAACCTGAATTGAGTACATTCAAAATGTTTCAATAAAAGATTCTTTGCTTTGATGGTCTGTTCTTCTCAGTTTCAACTCACTGGTTGGCGGGTAGGTGGTAATTTCAGTTACAACAATTACAATGCAATTTTCCGATCTATGCTACAGATTTGGTGAGAATGGCTTTCTGCACTGCTTCTCTAGTTGGCAAAGCAGGAATTGCACCTCTCCCTGTGACCGTCAATGCACCGCAAGCATTTGAAAACTTGAGAGCATCTCTCAGTTTGTCCTCCTCCTACAAGATCCGTTCAGATACGAAATGATCGATTTCATAAGTGGAGTGAAAATAATGAAACTATTTTATAAGACCTTTTCTAAACGAACTCAAAAAGCTATATTGATCTATGCTGCATCTGAACAAGGTATATGCTTAATTTAGTCTCTCTAGTTCGGTTAAGATCAGTTATTTCGGTAACAACGAACACCTCTAAAAGGCCTAACATAAATAATCCTATGAAAGGAATTGCCTGCAGACCACTCTAGTCCGTGAATTTCTTATGACACTGACTTAGTTGTTGGGGAGATACCACTTGGATTAGGAAAACTCCGACAAAATTGATTTCTCTCTTGAAGGCCACGTGAGGCATTTAAGTTTAACATCTGATCTAAATCCTCAAATAGAAACTCAGCAATCAAAGTTTTTTTTGGAGTAATAATTTTGTTGATCCCAAAACTATTGAGAAAGTCTCGTTTTGGTCCTTAAACTTTAATTTTTGTTTTTGATCCATAGACTTTTAAAACCATTTTTCAAGTCCTTTTTAACAAGTTCCGTTAAGAATTTTGATGGAAAGGGACTAAAAGAAAATGTTTTTAAAAATTATGGGCCAGTACTAAATTTAATTACTTACGCAATCACTATTGAGCTGTTAATTTAAGAAGTGTGTACAGACTAATAGCGAACAATTTGAAAAATCTAAGAACCAAAATAATACTTTGTCGATAGTTCAAATACCGATAGAGTAATTAATCCAAGATCTTTTCCAGTAAAAGAGAAGGAAAGAATACAATATAAAAAAGACTGCTTGCAAAAGGTTCCAACTTAATTTGCAGTCCTCTGGCAACCTCAATTTCACTAATGGAGAACAATTTGAAAATTTAAGGATGGTGAGTGTTCATCATCGATGTAGCTGCTAATATCTTCAAGATGATAGAAAAGGTTGAGCTGGCTCTTCACTGCACCAGATCTAATGAGCAAATGCTCTTGAGCGATTCTTACAAGGACAGGGTTGAGCTAAATGTGTATCTAGCTCTAAAAAATTCTGCAGCAATGCCAGGCATCTTTCCCTAAACCTGAACACCACTGGTTATGACACAGCCAAGAGATAGGACAACTCTGACTTTCAGTTAGAAGGCTGCCTGGCCAATTAGGATGGTCTAGATAGTTTACCTTTGAAAATCTACTGTCTAGAAGATAAATCTCCATCATGGGTGGTTACAAGAAAACTGAATTATAATTTAGAGGGATTTTTGGGATCAAACACAATGAAAGCTTGTATATATTCTGGAAGCAGTTGAGTTTGAAGGCAAATGGAAACAAAGTGAAAGTAAAGCATTTAATGATGTACGACACTGAACTGACAAGAATACTTGAAGATTTGAGCTCTGTTATAAATGAACCCAATAATAGTGCTCTGGTTATACAGAAGATGGAACTTCATCATAGGAACCACTTACAGCCATATCAGATGGTGTAAAGTGTAAACATTTTAACATCTTAAACTGCCAAAGGCAGTATTGGGGTAATGCAAGATTAGACATAAGTATGAATAGAATATTTTTCAAGCAATATAATTTCTCTGTTAGTAAGTACTTTCTTTTTTCCTGTTGGTATTTATTTGAAAGGAAATAAGTCTACAAAGTATCCTGTGTTTCGAACGCAATACCTGAAGCAAGGAGAGATCAACGGCTAGTTGAGATAGTGTTCCAGCTACAAATGCATCCCCAGCACCAGTGGTGTCTACAGCATCTACCTTAATACCCTCGACTCTTCCACTGAAGTCCTGCAAATACGTATATACCTTTCAGTTTTGTATCACGAGAGAAGATTGACCTTATATGATCTAATGGCACTTTAGTTTCCTGGTAACCTGGATAAGTAAATGCCATAGAATCTTTTAATCGAAATGTTTCCTTCAATTTTTTGGATTTTTTTGGATTTTTTTTTTTTTTTTTTCTCTCTGTATGCTCTCAGAATTGAAAAACTTTGGTAAAAGGGATAAATGGTAACAAAATTTTTGCGAAGTACTGAAAAATGTATCCAAACCATGTTGTCTTATTTGTGGTTAGACTAAAAGAGATCTTTTTTAAGTTTCATTCATGGTCCAAAGAATAGAAAAAAATGAAATATCAGGGGAATATATCACCCATCAATCTTTACCAACCCTATTCTGCTTCAAGATTCACGCAATTATGAAATAGTAAAAGAAGCGCTTAATTCTTAAGAAGCATTTGTCTTCCCTACAAAAGAAACGACAAATGTTCTTAATCTGCTCTCGAATACAGGAATACCACGAAATGGGGTAAGCTGATTGAGCCTTACACAGAATAGAGAAAATTCTTCTCTCACTTTCTGTTAATGAGAACAGAAGGAAGAAACAAATAGTTCTTTTACATAGAAGCAGACACCAACACAAATAGATGAGCAGAAAAAATGAATATGTGAAAGATGGTTACCTTGGTGTAATACCTGCAACCATCAGGGCCCTCAGTAACAAGCAGTAACTTAAGATTCGGATGGTACAGCTTGCGAACAACTGTTTCATCATATGGATCTTCTCCTTGCGTTAGAAAAGATATCTCTTCTTCGCTTACCTGAATATTTATTTCAAAGTGGAATAGTCAACGGTGGTATTTCCATTTCCATTCAGCAGTATAAGGTCCATTACCTTTCCAATAACGGACAAAAATATCACCTATAAACCTAATGCTACATAAGCTACATTTTCATTTTAACTTATTACCTTGATAATATCAGCAGTCTCCCAAATGCTTAAAATTCCTTCTCTAGCATTCTTGGCAGAAGGCCAGAGTGGAAGTCTGAGGTTGGGATCATAGGAAATAATCACACCAGCATCCTTTGCAGCTTTTGCTGCAGCAATGTGGGCTGACTTGCAAGGTTCCGTAATAAGACTTATGGAACCATAGTGAAAGATTTTTGCCTGCCACAGGATAAAGAAGCAGGGATTGTCCTCTCAGTAAATCAAATAAGAAAAATGGATTAATGGACACTTCAGAAATTAAAACAATGAGTTTACGTAACAAGACTAGGAGAATCCTAGCCAAAAAATAATATTAAGAAAAAAAGAATAGCTGGCATGTTAAATAACAGGTTTACAATGTTGCCCTACATGTTAAAATAAGCACCGAATAGAAATTATCCAATACCTTCCTTATTAAAACGAAATCAAGTTCTGATTCTTTGAGCAACATATCAGCACTAGGGTTACGGTAGAACATGAACTCACGTTCCCCATCACTCTTAAGTGTAACAAAAGCTAAAGCAGTTCGTGCTCCAGGGTCAAAACGCATCCCTTCACAGTTCACATTATTCTCCTTCAGTATATTAGTGAGCATGTATCCAAACTCATCTTCACCAACCTGTAAACTGTACATTAATATGAAGGGCAAAGAATAATTCTAAATTTTATTGCTGTGTAAAGGCACGTATCTCAAGTTATCTAAAACATAACATTGCCAGAATAACTAGTTATATATAATGCAGTAAAAAGGTAATACAACATTGGATTACTTGTAATCATGTACATATTTCATTCCAGCTCCATAGACATAAATTATTGCCACATCACATCAGTTAGATTCACTTAGTTTGAGAACGATGAGTTTTCCAGATATGTTAAATATTTAGATTCACTTTATTTTTACTCCCCTGCTTATAGTCCAAATCTACTCATATGCATCCTAAAATTTCGCAAGATTATTATGTTCACAGCATAACAACGGGTTAGGCATTATGTTCATTGCCCAACTGATTATACTAGAGTTATTATGCAAGTTATTTCCTTCATTCTTAGTAAAACTCGAAGTTTCCAATACTTTCAAGGACGAAATAAATGAGGCACAATTCTTAATGTTAAAGGATTTTATTCTTGATTCTTATTACAATTGTTTCTTCTTCTTCTTCTTCCTCCTCTCATTGTCATTACTATAATTCTCAGCATACAATGTCAATAACAAAGCTCTCTCTTGTGCGGCTTTAACAGGAGTTGCACAATTGAAAAATGAACGTTTTTAATTTGATCCACCACATCTCCATCTCTAAACAAATCACAAGAATGATTTTTTTGCACATCCATGTCATCTATATACCTTGGACAAGATTATTTTGAGCAACTTAAGCTAAAGAAAAATATGAGTAGTCAATATTCTTATCGGGACCTTTAAATATGCATGCACGGCCTGATTTCTACAATATATATTACATGCCTTTGATCTTGGCTGGCTTATGTCATACATACAGATGTTTCTACACAAGCCTATATCTTGATCATAAAAGCTTGTGCATGCTTCTACAATACACACATATAAGTCGCACTGACTTATGTTTTCACAAAAATGCATGGAAAATAGCATGCATGAACATGGATGAAAGATATGTTGTTGGTTTCTAAACAGTATTCAAGTTTTTATTACTTGTCACTTAGGAAGCCAAGGATGGAAATTTTTCTAAAGCATTTAAATGCAGTTTGTCACAGTGCATTAATCACATGTAAATCCATTAACAAGTAATGTCTTGATTGTTTTTGCACTGTCTTCATCAACATTAAATTAGAACCTTAGATATTCTGCTCTTCTATACCTGGAAGAATCATTAATGACAAGAAAATAAAGGTTAGAAATCAAAATGATACCTTGCCAATAAAAGCTGATGAACCACCAAGACGAGCTATACCAACAGCAACATTAGCAGGTGCTCCTCCCGGAGCCTTTTTAAATGCAGGTGCTTCGGCCAATGAAACTCCACTTACAGTTGGGACAAAATCAATCAATAATTCCCCAAAACAAACCACAAGTGAGGACTCCTTCGTCTCAGGCAATCCATCTCCGGGAGATGCTTTAGCTAAAGTATAAAATATGCAACAGAAAAAGTTCACCATTTACCGGATTGAAATATGATAGAGTTGAAATGATAGATAACGAACAAAATGGGTGGTTTATACACAATTGTAACCAGAAACACGAAGTTTTCACATATACTATGATTTTCGAATACGAGTTATAAGTTCTAATGTTCAAAAAGTTTCATGCATTGTAAGTTCACAATCATAATATGTGGATGGTTATATGTGTAAGCCGTGGTGGCAAATTCTAAAGAAATGCATTTAAAGAAAGTGGAATCTCTGTTCTTATTTTCATTTTTATTTTTATATGTCTCCTTTTAGGGAAGCTCAACACAGCAAAGTTCGAAGCCATCTTGTCCGCAGTATACTATTTTATACTGTTAAAAAGATACACATTCTGAACCTATTCAGCTTCGTTTAGTTCTTCCTAAATGGCAAGAGAATTTTCAAGAATCTTTTTGGAAACTAACAGTCTCATATTGAGGTCAAACCAACCTAACAAACATGTACAGTATCCTTTAATCTCCAGAGTATAAGCCTGCAATAGAAGTTTAAGATGACGTATAGTTTCCTAAACATGCATTTGTGTAATACGCCTTGCAGATCTAGAGCTTTGTCCATAGAAAAGGTGACTTGTATGGAACTGAGGATAAGTTCGGGGAAATTGTCCCAACTCCAAGTAACTGAAGCCACAAATAAGCAACGCAGGCAGAATTCTGTTCTAAAATCTTATCTACTTCATATATGTATAAGCCATAATTACTTTGGGCTTGTTTGGATTCACTTCCAATTTTTTGTTTAATAATTGAAAATATAAGTAAAAGTTTTGTTTTCGTTTTCAATTTTTAGAAACAGGAAACATGCTTGGCAAACTTATTTCACTACTTGTTTCCAAAAACAATAAAGTACAAATAATGAGAGGGAGGTCATATAGACTTATACTTGTGTATTTATATATATATATATATATACACGCACTTATGTATAAATATTTGTATGTTTTTTTTTTTTGTTTTTGAAATTTGTTTAAAAAAATGAAGGCATTAGAAATTTTTTGTTACCACTTTTTTTGAAATTTTTGGCAACAATTTTAAAAATAAAAAACAAAAACAAGGTTGCCAAGCAAACTTCCAAAATTTTTTTTCCGTTTTTCTGTTTAAAATAAAAAACAGAAAACGAAAGTGAATTCAAGCAAGCCCTTTGTTATTTGAACATTTAAACCATAAATTCACATCTGAACCCCACCCATTTACTCTAGAAATTTAGATGTTTGTTAATGCTTGACATCCATAAGCACCCCTAATCACTGGGCATACCGATTCAAATCAACTCTCATTGCAGAATATACGCAAACTGGTTCAGTTTGCATATTTTTGCTCAGCTTAGTCGCCATCATTTTCACCATTTCACTCAACATTCCAATACCTAAGATCATTCACAGTTTCAGGGCATTTCTGCATTCATAACCATTTCTAGCAGCATAAGACTTGAGAGTTTGCGTTTTAATTGTTTCTCGTATAAACTATAACATAATTCAAATTCTAATGTTGTAATTAAAACCTTCATTTTGGAAAAAGTACACGTTTTAGTAAAATCTATTTGTTCATATCAGTGAAAATTTTCCTAAAATGATTTGTTCGAAGTCTAATTTTGCGGTTTTAGATAAACACATCCCGCTGTGTATGTAGTACACAATGACAGTTAAAAATAACCATTTTTTTTGTTTTTTTTCATTGTAACCCGGCAAATCCTCTCCTGTCATGTGCGAAAATGGTCAATTAGTTTCACAATGTAGTTATACCAAGCACAATTCAACACACCCATCTCTAATTTTGACCAAAAAGTATGTCTTGTGAGGGAATTTTCACATTAAGTGGGCAGAAAATGTAAGGTGACATATAAAAGAGAGTGTAACTCTTTACATTTAAGTTCATCAATTCACTCCATTAATTGAAAAAAAAAAAAAAAAAAAAAACTTTAAGAAACACGGAATCTAACAAAGAAAAATTCAGCAGACGTAAATTATTGAAGTAGAGTACCTTTTAGACTGAATCTGGTAAATGAAGGGAGTGGTGGAGAAGAAACCCCCGGGGCTTTCACAGTGGTCCGTTGACCGAAAGTGAGGGAGCTGCGAGGAAATGAAGCCACAGCCACACTAGTACCGAAGCAGAAAGCGCCCGAATGAAGCGCCATTAGTGCTTGCAAACACAACCAATCCAACTTACTCCCCAAAAAGAGAAACTAATCTCAGTCAGTCAGTCAGTCAGTCAGTCAGAATCCTTTGTTGATCTTCCAAAACCAATATAATATCCCCCAGAAGCAGTTCTGTTTTGGGGATTTGAATAAGAAAAAAGCCTTTGAAAACAAATAAAAATGGAAAAAGTAAGAGGAGATAGACCCAGAAAAGCGGTTTTATCAAATAATTTACAGCTTCTGGTGGCACTGAGACTCAGACTCAGACTCCGGAGTGCTAGTCCAAGTGAAAAGAACGGAATGTTGGCAGCGGAGAAAGCCAAGGCGGAAATATTAAGCAGCTATTCATTATTAATTTATTAATGTAATGTGTCGCCTTATTATTATTATAATTGCGTATTATCTCCTTTTTTTAAAAAAAAAGAAAAATATTTAGTTTTATTTGTTATTATTGGGGACAAACTTAACTGACAGGCAACGAATTAGAACCAACTTTCAACTTTCTCTTCTTTTGTTTTTTTTTTTTTTTGTTAACTTCGTTCTTCTTCTGTTTGCTTGCCAAGTGGACTGCATTGCCTTCCTCCTCCATGCCATAGATATAATCTTCTTTTTGGGGGGTCCTTTTCCAAATTCAATTTTCTTCCCATTAAATATATGCTAAAAGAGGAGTATACATTCTAATCTTCGAGAAAATAAATCTGTAGCAGAGAGAAAATATATCGACAGCGCATGTGTTTTAGATCTCAACCAGATTTCGCCAGATTCCCACACGTTGTTTAGTTTTGATCTTTGAATATTAATTCCATAACGTTCAAAAAAATGCCTACTATTTTTTTTTTTTTTTTTTTTATAAAAGTAAAGATTAGGACATCAAAAACTGCATAAAAAACTTATACCATTTTATGATCCACTCTAAAATAGAAATAATTGAAATACATACCACATCATCATCTTGTCTAAGTTTTTTTTCACAAAATTTTGATGCCTCTATCATTATGCTTTTTATTATACAACACAAAATGCTTACTTTTTTTTCGAAAATACAAAATGATTACCATTAGTATCTTATAAAAAAAATGCTAACTATTAATAATTTTATTATCCAATTTATATTGAATATATATTCGTGTGGATACAAAACTTCACATGAATTTGATTTTTGGGTTATATCTACATCCCTTATTAATATTAAGACAACTTATTAATTAAAATATGACAAAAAAAAAGACAATTATCTAAATCCAGGAGAAATTGAACACCGCATCTCCTTCAACCATCTTTCTCTTATCTCCATGTTTATTGATCAATCTTTAGTTTATCTATTATACTTTTTTGTCTTCAAGAAAATTACTGTAGTAAATTAAATGTTTCTGAAAATATTAATCCACCTTTATTTTGGTATTTTTTATTCTATAGGTTCATGGTCAATAACAGTTTATTCTATCGTTTTTTTTTCAAGTTTTCATCATGAGTTGATGTCTTTTTAAGTATATTATATTTCTTAGAACTTGGTTTGACCTTGAGATTGATTTGGTAGATGTCTCTTGAATATCATTCTTTATTTTTATTATTAAAAAAAATTAAAAGAGGGAAAAATAGAAGAACGAAATTCAGAATGGAAGATTAATATGAAATGAAAGGAAAAGAAGGGTGTGAGAGAAGGATTGTTGGATTCTAGAAAAAGAGAGAAATAGAATGGTGCTACAAATGCAATGCTAGAGGAGAGGGTGTACCACTAGTTTAAAAGTTTGTCCAGTTTAATCTTTTTACTGATAAGAAGAGTGCTTTTATACCATTTAAGGATGCAAATATAGCCTCTTTATCATATTCATTTACAAAGTATAGAATCATCTCACATTCACAATGTTATAAACTCTAGATTTCAAATTTTCACATCTAATATAAGTAAGGTTGAAGGATTTTAATTCAATGTCAACAACACCTGCACATTTTTCGATGAGTCCTGATGCTCTCCCAATTCTTAAAAACAAAAAAGGTTTTCGTCTATGCATATGACGAGGAAGTGAAAAACTGGTTCGTCACGTGACTCTCTCGATAAATTTGCCATAAAAGGAGTTGGAACATAAATTTCCCATGCAGCTAAATGCACACCTTTGCACTCTACAATCATACGATCTTGATAAATCTTATAGCATACAATCATACGATCTTGATAAATTTGCTATAAGAGAAGTGCTAAATGCACTCTTTTGCACTCTACAATCATACGACCTTAATTGAGAATGATGTGTCCTAATATCCTCCTAGTTCTGTGTCCTTGAGTTGTAAGGAGTTGGAACATAAATCTTCGTGAACAAATCATGATCAAGTGATCAGAGCAGTATTAATGGCTCGGCGGTCGTCGGCCATCGCAGCTGTAAAAGAATGCTCGGTTTGCTGGCTGGTGGTACAAGATTGTTCGACAGCCTCACATTTTATAAAGGAAAAACAGAAGAAAAATTGGATATGATCTTCAGAAACAAAGATGTGCACAAAAATAGAACATAATATGTGAAGCAGGTTTAGTTGGCTGCTTTTCTGGGATACGTCAAAATATGTTAGGAGATGAAGTCAACCTTAGAAATAAACCTGGAAAGTATATAGGAACTAATCTCGAGAACAGGAGAATATATAAGATGATTAACTCGCAAAATTTGACTACTTGAATGGATCAAAGTAAGATTACAACACCACTGAATATCTCATATAAAAACAGAAAAGAAAATAGACCACAGGAACAAAAATATCACTGAACTGCTCTCCATTCTAGTTCATCTTATCTATCAGTTCATTGATGTGATCCTCACGATTGCCGGCTTCTCCCCCTTCCTTGTACACTTTCTTTAACCCTTTTAACCCTCCTACTGGTTTGTTCAGCATAAAGGGCCACAGAAAACGGTTAACCTCCTTAAAATGTGGACCAACACTAGCAATTTCATGCACAATATCTTCTAAACATAGAATTCCATGTTTCCCCAGTGCCTGCCAGGTAGGATAATGGAAATTCAGAAATGCTGCTTAATGGAGAAAAAAATCATAAGGGGAGGGCTACAGTAGGGGCGCCCCTACGTAGGGCCACCCTTTATACACCGCTTGATGGGAATCTGTGGGGAATAACGGGAATCTGTGAGGAATCTATTTATACACAGATTCCCATCAAACGGTGTATAGACAGAGTCCTACGCAGGGACGTCCCTACTGTAGATGCACCCAAATCATAAACATGTTTTCTCCATCTGTCTCTCTCTCTTCTTTTCTTTCTTTCCTTTCTTCTTAACAGGTAAAGAAGTATATTCATACATAATCTTCCACAAATATGTAATTAAGTCTAAAGGTTAGGCAATTGAATACCTGCTCAATAACGTTATTGTCGGTTAGAGGTACCCTCTGCTTGTCTATGTTGGCAAAACCTTTCTTTTGAATCAGCTCCTTCACATTCTTAAGGTTAGGATACCTTCAAAAAGAACATGAAAACCCATTAAATTGTGAACTGTTAGTTGTAGTAAAAAATAATGTGGGACAAAACTACAAGTGGACGAAATGTTGTTAAGCTCTGTTAACTATACATGTAAATCTAGGACAAATGTTATAACCATGCTCCATGCTATAATACAACAATACATAATAACCATATAAATCTAATCAACATTATAGAATCTATCTAAAAACTTTCTTGATGACTCAACCAAAATGTACGGAAAAAATGATAGAATGAAAATATTTCTTTATGCTATCATGAGAAGACCTCTCTCAAATGGTCCACGACTCCAAAGAGCACCTAGAGAAGGGTAGATTTGTCTAAGATTAACCTAAGGAAATAATTTTTTTTTTAAAAATGGAAATAATTTTTTTTTTTAAAAATGGCAATCAAAATCTTCTTAACCTAAGGTTCACCTGGACCTTCCTCATATTTGTTATATATTTTACATCCCAAAAGGTCGGTCTACAATTGAGTAACTAGGAAAAAAGTAAGCAACCAATTATCTACCATAATACTAGATTTTAACAGGCAAAACTTCTCCTTTCCAATCATTGACATGTAACCAAGAAAGGGCCACCAGATATCATAACATTGAGATATTATTACATAGTGCATTGCATTTGTAATATCTGAAATATCACAAAGCTAATCATATTAGAATGGTAAAGGATTTTATTTTCATACCCATAGGTAACATAGGGCTCCACCCTTTGCAATTTTTCAATAATCCCTGCATTTACTTTCACAAATACGGCACTGAAGACTTTCCTCAACCTCAGGTTGTACAGGGTCTTCCTAACTGCTGGATGCATGTCGTTTTTTCTGGACAAAGAAAAATGTCAACAGCAGAAGAAATCAGTTAACAGAAATACAGAGAACATTATCATACTGTAATGATAAAAACCCACCCTTGTATGCGGATGATGAGGAGAAGCTTTGACTTTGGTGTCACCATTTCCGGCCTCTTTCTCTTTAGCCTGTGTTTCATGCGGACAAGGTCCACTTCCTAAAGGGAAACAGCAGACAAGTATAATACTCGATAATTCAATCAAGCAGGGAAAGTGCCTCAGTAATGCAGTTGCAGAAATGAAAGCAGGGCTGTAAAATAAAGCATTTCTAGTGAAAAAAGAAAAAAAGAAAGGATTGATTTAGGTCATCAATAGTTCTGCCGCATTTGTAGGCAAAAACCCAACGACGGATCAGGATCACACGCACTTATGCAGAATACAACAATGCTTTAAGACTAGTTTCTTATCGAGGAAAAATGAAAACAACGGTGCTGTAATAACACTACATATCAACATCGTTAGTCAATAACTGTAGCTGCGTTCAGATATACAGAGCTAACTGAAACAGACACCAAGTAACAAAACCCGTATCCTTATTCCTACATGAATCTGAGATCTCAATTAAGTTCTCATAAACACTCGGACCATTTGAAAAGTTGTTGGCAATCCCATCCATAAAGGGAAATTGCCTCCTGAAAGTTCAACGAGAGACACAAACCAGCTCTCAAATTACATGACATACAAAAAGAAATGTTCGAAAACTTTTCTATAAAAATATTTTCCAAATCACATTGATTCATTCCTTATTTCCTATCGAAAAAAAAAAAAAAATTAGGCACGAAAAGAACTAAAGTCACAACTCAGGCCTTTAACACTGTTATTTTGAATGCATATCTAAACTACTGATCCTTTAATTGGACCAAGAGACTAAAACATCTTTGCACAAATAGAGCTATTAAGCTAAGCATTTTTATTAAATATAATATATATTTTTGTTTTAAAAAAAAGAGAGAGAGAGAGAGAGAGGAAAATATGGTATACCCTGTAGCGAAACTCTTTGACAAACTCCTCGGGCTTTTTGATATATTCGTGTTTATCTTTCTTATTAGCGAATTTCCTCTGCTCCAGTTGGGCTTTCCTCCTCAGGGCTACTTCTTCATTGGTTTTCCGCTTCTTCAATATCGTCTCTGGTATATATGTCAAGGGCTTTGCCTCCTCCTCCGCCATTTTCCTTTTTAATCCCTTTTTAGCAAATACCCAGAAAACAAAATAATCGCAGACAAGTAGAGAAAAGGATCAGAGAGCCTCTATCGCTAATGAGAGAAAGAGAGACTAACAGTGACTGATTGAGGCCGATAGCGGCGGACTTTGGTGGGGGCGTGTCCCGTTGAGGCCGGCGAGGTGCAGAGACAGAGAGAGAGACAGAGAGAGGAGACTGGAAAGTGGGGGGCTTTTCTAGGGTTTGGGATTTAGGATATTTTGAACATTATTTATTTTATTATTTTTTAACATATTCGGAATTTTAAGCGAGAAAAATAACATCAAGAAAAAAAAAAAAAAAACGAGGAAAATATTGATTTTTTTATGACCAAAAAATAGCATTAGTTATTAGTGAGACTTACTTCCAACATAACATTAAAGAATCATTATTTTTTTCAAAAATAAATAAAAAAAAGAGATAATTACAAAAAAATACCCTCATGTTTGGATTTTCTGCAATTTAAATCCTGAAGTTTGGATTCCGCAAAATAATATCCTGAGATTACGAATTTCTGAAAATTAATACCTTGTGTTGATTTTTAACTGATAAAATATAATAATATCCTCAAAATTAAGATGAATAATATGGATTAATCTAGTTTTAATTGAGGATATTATTATTTTTTCGTTCCTAAAATTGGTCAAAAAATCTGTCCAGGGTATTAATTTTTAAAAATTCTTAATCTCAGGGTATTATTTTGCAGAGTCCAAACTTCAGGATTTAAATTGCAGAACACCCAAACTTCAGGATATTTTTTTGTAGTTATCCCAAAAGGGAAAAATAATCACTTTTAGGATTTTTTTGTTTTGGATATTATCATTTTTATACATCATATTTTGACACTTTGTTCAAATTATATTTTGTATTTTGGTTATTATTAATATTGACCCTTAGATTTGAAATCTGTTATAAATTTATATCCTGACACTAATTTAGAGCAGTTAATTTATCAAGATACTATTTAAAAAATAAAAAATAAACTATATAAAAACTGATCCGAGAATAAGTTTATTAAATTATCTTTGTAAATTAACTGTTTTAAATTGGTGTTAGAGTATAAATTTGTAAC
>JXTC01000218.1:466060-506327 GCA_002914845.1 Trema orientale
TCTAAGAGCCAATGTTGATAATAACCAAAACACAAAGTATAAATTGAACAAAGTGTCAAATACAAAATATAAAAGTGATACTATTCTTTTTTTTTTTTTAAGACTATCACTTCTAGAAATCAACAATAGCTAAATAAATTATTGAGAAATTTACCAAGCAAAAAAACAAAAAAGAAAAACATATTGAGAAATTTATAACTAGTACTTGTTTTTGTGCAATATATATTTTATAAATTTTTTATTTTATTTCAAAAATGTTGGTTTTTAGGTATACATTTCATGTATAAATTATGTATAGTATACATTTATAATGTAAATTTTTACCAATAATTTTCCTTTATAGTATAAATTTATACTTATGTATATATTTTGAAATGTATACTATTTTTTAGGTATAATTTTTATTTATAAAAATATATATTGGGGTATGTATTTCATATATAAAATACTTTATAGTATACATTTCTCCAAAAATAGGAATATTTATGAAAATATATTTTAGAAAAATATTTTTATGTACATGTCTCGATATTATGAGAAAATTTGATTTTATATGATAAATTTTTTTTAAAAAAAATGAAAAATCCTAGATTTTAAAATTGTTTGATAAATTATAAATTTATTTAGAAAATAATATTTTCAAATTTTATTCAGAAAAAATACCAATTTTTACTAATTGATCGATCCAATTATCTAAGTCTGAGATAACTCGTCTAGTTATCCCAAATAACTTGATTGGTTATCCTAAGTAACCCAACTAGTTACCTTGATTACTACTGGATATATCAATTTCAAAGAAAAGTGGTATTTTCTAAATATTTTTGAACATTGAATTTTTCAAAAGAAACTTTTAAAAAAGTGATTTTTTTCTAAATGAATTCATGATTTTTTTTTTTTTATAAAGTAATCTATGTCTGTTTGGTTTTTTAGGTTTTAATTAAATAAATTCTTGAACAAAAAGATAAGATATTTTGGACAACCCAGGTCTCCAAACTTAGATTTTCTTACCGATATAAAAGAACACCGTAGACATGGAAATAAAAAAGAAAAAAAAAAGAAGGCTTAATTAGCCAAATGGCAAAAAAGAAAACTAAAATCTCCTAACTAACAAATGAACATTTATTCTAGAAAAAAAAAAAGTCATTGAATTATAAATTATTAAAATTGTCATTTATTAATATTAATTTAAAAATCGACGTATACGATAAATTCTTTAATTTTTATTCATGAAATGTATACAATGTTTAATATTTGTGGTATGTACATTTCTCTAAAAATAAATATAAATAATATGGTTATGAATAAATTAAAAAATAAAAACAGGTATATACGTAAATATTCTTAAAAATAGATATTTATATAATTTTCTTATGTTTTAATCATGTCATATTATGGTGGCTTAGGCACGATTACTAATCATGTTATATTGGCCTAGCTACGGTAAGTAATCGTGCCGTGCTTCTACCGAGTTTATGTCATGCTTGTTTTTATTTATTTTAGTTTATTTTATTTGTTTTCGTCATGCCTAATCGTGTCCGTTTTTATACTATATTATTTTTTAGTGTAATTGTAAGACTAACATTTTGTGTTATCATGCAATGTTATAATCGTGTCGACTTGTACCCCAACCTAAATATGACACAATTAATAAATATGTCAAGAACTTAAACCAGAACACGACATAACACGATATATGTAATTCATTTAATAAATGTGATGTGTATCTTATTATGACATATTTGACACGTTAACTCAATATTGACACATGTAAATATGTTTAAAATTAATTATAATCACATGTAAAATATTAAAATATTAATAAATGTATCATATTTGTATAGCATCGTGTTGACACGAAAATGATCCGTTTAATTAAACCTCATTGTTAGACCTAAGCACTCGAATTTTTGCGTGAAACTGAGTTTGGACTATCATGTGTCAGGATTTATAAGTTTTGTTTACCTTATATTATTTTTTAGAGTAAATAAAATCCAAGATGGATGGGTACAATCATCAATGAACTTGATAAACCACATGAAGCCAAATAAAGATAGAATCCCAGAATGCCCCCAAATATCACTATGTACAATAGAAAAAGAAACTGCAGAATGTTTATAGCTTATTGGAAATGAAACACGGTGAATATTAGAAAGTTCACAAAATTCACACTGAAAAACATTATGATTTAAACCATAAAATAACTCAGGATATTACACTTTAAGAGACTTAAAGGCTGGTGACCCGATCTGAAATGTATTAACCAAACTATCTTTTCTTTTTCATGAACAGAAATATAGGCTTGAGTAGCATTCTTCTCAAGATTTAGATAATACAAACTTTCTCTCTTCCCCAGTGCCAATCTTTTCTTTGAAGTCATTTCCTAAAATATACAATGAGTACGGAAAAAAATTACTAAGCAATTTAAGCCTTTTGTAACTCTACTAGTTGGTAAGAGATTTACAAGTAAGATTTGGGACATGAAGGATAAAGGAAGGAGACATAGCATTGGTTATATAAATAAAACAATTTTAACCTTATCTTTGTCAGGATATGGATCATAGCTCAAAAAGTCATCGGAATTACCATTCACATGGATTATAGCACCAGAGTCTGTGATTCATGGTCTAAAAAGGCTACTGAGAATAGAAATGGATGCTTTACCAAACTGAGCAAAATGACCAAAAGTCATCAAGGTTTCATTTGAGTAACTTGAAGTACTGGAAAAACATGCTTGCCTAGGATACGGTATAGGTTTTGTCATCATTGTAGTCATTCGAGTTCTCCTACTTTTGATTCGTTACTGCTTGATACACCTTTTTTTTTTCTTTTTTTTTGGGCCAAATTTCTTTATCTCCATTAGGAGGTTTCCCATTCAATCTCTGATAGTTTGCCTGGTATATTGTGGTATGTTGCAATAATCACACCACTGTGAGTTGGTTTCTCCTCTTTATTTGAAGTTTTGAATTGGCCAGCATCTTACGGGTTAAAACCTATAAACTCAGTCCTGAGTGCTGAGACCTCAGGAGTGACATTCTTTGTGAGTACTGCCTTTTTATCTTCTTCATCACTAACATATGAGAAACTGTNTTCAAAAGAAACTTTTAAAAAAGTGATTTTTTTCTAAATGAATTCATGATTTTATTTTATAAAATAATCTACGTATGTTTGTTTTTTTAGGTTTTAATAAAATAAATTCTTGAACAAAAAGATAAGATATTTTGGGCAACACAGGTCTCCAAATTTAGATAGATTTTCTTACCAAAATAAAAGAACACCGTAGATATGGAAATAAAAAAGAAAAGAAGAAGAAGGCTTAATTAGCCAAATGGCAAAAAAGAAAACTAAAATCTCCTAACTAACAAATGAACATTTATTCTAGAAAAAAAAAAGTCATTGAATTATAAATTAGAATAAGTGTCATTTATTAATATTAATTTAAAAATCGACGTATACGACAAATTCTTTAATTTTTATTCATGAAATGTATACAATGTTTAATATTTGTGGTGTGTACATTTCTCTAAAAATAAATATAAATAATACGGTTATGAATAAATTAAAAAATAAAAATAGGTATATATGTAAATTTCTTAAAAAGAGATATTTATATAATTTTCTTATGTTTTAATCGTGTCATATTATGTTGGCTTAGGCACGATTATTAATCATGTCATATTGGCCTAGATACGGTAAGTGATCGTGTCGTGCCGTGCTTCTACCGAGTTTATGTCATGCTTATTTTTATTTATTTTAGTTTATTTTATTTGTTTTAGTCATGCCTAATCGTGTCCGTTTTTATACTATATTATTTTTTAGTGTAATTGTAAGACTAACATTTTATGTTATCATGCAATGTTATAATCGTGTCGACTTGTACCCCAACCTAAATGCGACACAATTAATAAATATATCAAGAACTTAAACCAGAACACGACGTAACATGATATATGTAATTTATTTAATAAATGTGATATGTATATTATGACATATTTGACACGTTAACTCAATATTGACACATGTAAATATGTTTAAAATTAATTATAATCACATGTAAAACATTGAAATATTAATAAATGTGTCATATTTGTATAGCATCGTGTTGACACGAAAATGATCCGTTTAATTAAACCTCATTGTTAGACCTAAGCACTCGAATTTTTGCGTGAAACTGATTTTGGACTATCATGTGTAAGGATTTATAAGTTTTGTTTACCTTATATTATTTTTTAGAGTAAATAAAATCCAAGATGGATGGGTACAATCATCAATGAACTTGATAAACCACCTGAAGCCAAATAAAGATAGAATCCCAGAATGCTCCCAAACATCACTATGTACAATAGAAAAAGAAACTGCAGAATGTTTATAGCTTATTGGAAATGAAACACGGGGAATATTAGAAAGTTCACAAAATTCACACTGAAAAACATTATGATTTAAACCATAAAATAACTCAGGATATTACACTTTAAGAGACTTAAAGGCTGGTGACCCGATCTGAAATGTATTAACCAAACTATCTTTTCTTTTTCATGAACAGAAATATAGGCTTGAGTAGCATTCTTCTCAAGATTTAGATAATACAAACTTTCTCTCTTCCCCAGTGCCAATCTTTTCTTTGAAGTCATTTCCTAAAATATACAATGAGTACGGAAAAAAATTACTAAGCAATTTAAGCCTTTTGTAACTCTACTAGTTGGTAAGAGATTTACAAGTAAGATTTGGGACATGAAGGATAAAGGAAGGAGACATAGCATTGGTTATATAAATAAAACAATTTTAACCTTATCTTTGTCAGGATATGGATCATAGCTCAAAAAGTCATCGGAATTACCATTCACATGGATTATAGCACCAGAGTCTGTGATTCATGGTCTAAAAAGGCTACTGAGAATAGAAATGGATGCTTTACCAAACTGAGCAAAATGACCAAAAGTCATCAAGGTTTCATTTGAGTAACTTGAAGTACTGGAAAAACATGCTTGCCTAGGATACGGTATAGGTTTTGTCATCATTGTAGTCATTCGAGTTCTCCTACTTTTGATTCGTTACTGCTTGATACACCTTTTTTTTTTCTTTTTTTTTGGGCCAAATTTCTTTATCTCCATTAGGAGGTTTCCCATTCAATCTCTGATAGTTTGCCTGGTATATTGTGGTATGTTGCAATAATCACACCACTGTGAGTTGGTTTCTCCTCTTTATTTGAAGTTTTGAATTGGCCAGCATCTTACGGGTTAAAACCTATAAACTCAGTCCTGAGTGCTGAGACCTCAGGAGTGACATTCTTTGTGAGTACTGCCTTTTTATCTTCTTCATCACTAACATATGAGAAACTGTCCTCCAAGGAAGGTGGAGGTTCTTTCCCAAGAATCCCCACCGACCTCATCAAAATCTAAAAAGGGTCATGTTAAGAATTCTTAGACTAGATCATGCTCCAAAATTTTAGCTAATTATTTTGCATCCGCTCTCTCAAGATTCTGATGAAGATCTAATTCCTAACAACATCATAAGATTATTAAAAGACTCTATCATGGGTGAACTTCACTATTTAGTGTTGTGAATCTTTCTCTTAAATTCAAATATCCTTGGAGCACGTTCCTTTTTTGAGTATGATCGAGTCTTACACTATTATGTGTCTCTTTGGCATTGGAAAAGTAGAGTATTGGTTTAAAAATCTTTGTCTGCATAGAATTGATCAACCACATCATAATCTGAGAATTTCTGACTTCCCAAAAATCGTAAAATGGATTTGACTTTTTTGGTTCAATAATGGTTCTATGAAGATAATCCATTTTCCCTCTAATTTTGAAGAATATTTGGTTAGACTAGGACTATTTTAGAAAATTCTTTCTATCGAGTTTGAAGGATATGATTATCAAAGTGAATGATTGGCTTAGTTGTTGCAGGAAATATTTCGAAAGATTTGGTCATTTTGAAAAAGCTAGGTGAAGAAAACTAATATTGGATGGTGAAGGCAAATGGTCAAAAGAACACAAAGGTTGAAGTGAAATCCGGAGAAAAATAACTGCATAAAAAAGCTCTATTTCATGTCCAAAAAAACACAGTCGAATAGAGAATTCTTTTGGCTAGAGAGAAAAAAGAAAAAATCTAAACAAGAGGCACGGTCAGATTTCCTACTCTGATACCACTTTTTTTCGAAAAATGGAGAATACATGATTGAAAGGAATAATCAGTAATTCCTCTTAATATTTTAGAGAATAGAGTACATCCTATTTATATATAAACTGTAGACTAGGAATAATAAATAGTCAGCTATACTCGATCATCTATAGATATACAAATCAAATTTAAATCCTAAGAGATTCTAACAATATAAAAGAAAATTTTAATTTAGCATGTTAATTTTTTTTTGTTTTGTATTTTTAAATTAAAATTGAGATTTATGATTTTTTCATTTAATTTTTGACCATCGAATATATATCATGTTTCACTTTACATTCTAAAAGGGTAAAAAAGTCAAAATAAAGATTTCTATTCACAAAAAATCAATTGTCATGGGCATTCCCAAAACAATTTAAAAGTTTAGGGGCATTTTTAAAACAATTGAAAGTTTACAGGTATTTATGTTACTTTTCATATTTAAGGGGCAAAATGAGATAAACAATCTGCATCAAAGGGAAAATGAAAATAACTCAAAATAAACTAATGTCTCAAATGGAGTATTTTCTTATATATTGTGCCAAGAGATGGCCTTCATTTGCACATGTAGAGATGGTCTTTATTTACATATATAGACATGACAACAATAACATCTCATTATCCTAATTAAGCCAAGCATATCTGTTATGCACTAGGACAGACTACTATTACTAGTCGCAGTTTCATTTGCACTCTCTTGTTTTATTGTTTGTTAAGTAGACTTCAGTGTATCTCGTAATACTATTAAAATGTAAAATATTTTAGTGGACTCTGTATATTAAATAATAAGATAAGAAAGTGGACAAAAAAAATACAAATTTTACTTTATATTACGACCTTTTAATTGTGATTGCCATATCAATAATTTAGCTTAACAAGTTAACTAGTACATAGTTCACTTTTTCAGCGATGTCATGTCTTCCCACGGTATATTAAAATACCATGTACTTGTCTGTTCTGATAACCTATTTCTAGATGGATAAGTAGCAACAGGCATATAACTTTTCCTAACATGCCAAAATCCCTTTTCAATGCATAAATATAAGTCAAAAGTAGGACTAGTACTTAATTTTGTTCATTTGCTTATAGTATATCGATTAATACCGAGTGCAGAAGACCTTCACATATTAATATATGTATATATATATATATATTGTAGACATCCAACATGGCTTGCCACATAAGTCAAACATTAGAATATCTATTTTCAAACCATCCCAACTTTATATTAGCGTAAGAAATGCCAAAAATAAAGGACAACAAAATGTTTGACATTAATTTCAATGGTCCGTCAAGCTCATAAAACGCCGTCTATTTTCTCAGCCTGGATCTCACATTCTCATTCATTAAACTTGTGTGTATAAATAAGATCAACAAATTTTACCAATAATAAGTGTGTATAAATAGTCAGATTTTGGCCCAATTCTGTCAGATTAGCATTATATTTGATTGATATGGAGTTACTTAAAAAGCATGCACTAATAATTTTCTTCCATGCTATATAAGTTATGATATTTAGAGCATCTTCTGGGTGGTGCCGACCTTTTTTGTGCAAAGAATTCAGAAGTCGAACATCTAGCTCCAGTAATTTAGCTTATAGCTAAATAATTCTCCTCTAACGCAAAGTTGTTTCCCGTGCCAAATTAGGCATTTGATTATAATTTGACTTTTTCATTCTAGATTACTATTTTAAGATTTTTAGGCTCCGTTTCGAGCTAAGAAAAAAATAATGACAGAAAAGTTGAAGAAAAAAGATTGGAAAAAAATATTTTCCTAAAATCTTATAAGATTTTATTTTCGAGACTTTATCTCTAATAATCTTTTTATTATAGCCAAAATCCTCTACAAATATTCTAAATATCCTTCAAAATTCCTCTATAAGATTTTTTCTTCAATTTTTAATAAAATCTAAATAAGAAAAAATGAATTTTTTTTCCCCTTCCTAAAATCTAAGTTTTAAAAGAAGGCTAAAATATTGATCTTACAGGAAAATAACCAAATTTTGGATCTATTTTAAGTAAATGTCTATTTTCAAATTGTATATTAAAATAATCAGTGTATCAATGTATATACCAAATATAAAATATTATATAACCAGTATAAAAATTAATATACTCACAAATATACTATAAAAAGAGAAAAATTGATATTTACTAAAAAGAAATATAAAAAAAGGACACACTCTATTTTTCGGAATTTTTTTTTCAATGCTCACAATTAATTACTTTAATTTTTTGTATTCACGACAACTTCTTATTTTCCTTCTCGATAGACTTATTAATGAGAGTAACAAAATGTTTGATTCGTGGTTGATAATGGGGTTTTCGCAATTTGTTTATTAATTGTTAAATAATTATATATAACATTATACATTTAACATATTATTTTATTTTATTTTCTTTCAAATAGAAGCAAAAAAATTGCATATTTTATATTTGAGACGGTGTTAGAGATTTTTTTTTTTAATAAAGAAAAGAAATGCCTTTATTAACATAGGTCCTTCGTAACAGAGGACAAAAAAACGAAAGGGGAAGATTCAACCAATACACGTATTATTAGGAGGTCTAAAAGGCTAAGTTTGCTAATTTATGGGCCGTACCATTCCCTGAGTTAGAAATATATTGACAAAAACCATAATTAACTATACTCAAGAGAGAACAAACATCAGAAAAGATATGCACATCGACAAGTTTATTGTTTTAGTGAATGGTGGTGATGCAGAAGCGTAAATTCGGGTTTACGTGTTTTTTATTTAAAAAAAAAAAGATAATTTTGTAAATGAGTTATAAGTTATATCATATTTCACCATAGGCTTTAAATTTGATAATGAAAATTACTATGGCTTTTGTTCTTATATTCTCATACACATTAATTTTTTAGAAAATACCCCGACTCACTGATCCTCCAATCCGATGTCACGTTGTCTTGTCCCCTAGGACACCATTAATGGATACTCGTCAAATAATGGAGAACATGGTCGAACTTCTTCACAAGCTGAGCAACTGGGGAAGTTACTCCACCTACGATGGCTCCCACGACCAGAGAATCTTTACAAGAAAATTCGATGTCGAGGAGCTCTAGGATGCTTGATTTGAAGCGATGATGGCGGATTTGGCATCGCGAGCACGTGCCGTGAGTCGGGAGTTTTAGGGCAGTGCCGATGGAGGTGAAGCTGGAGGTGGCAGTTTATTTGGCCAGGATTGTGGCTGAGAGGGGGAGGTTGATGAGCCAGTTTGTGGGGTTTGTTTGGAGGACTTGGATATGGAGATGCAGAGAGGTGATATTGTCCGTCTTGGGTGTCTTTTTTTTTTTTTTTTTGAGGTAATAAATCTGTCATTATAAAAAGGTTATCTTTACAATAACAGATTGAGTTGGAAGACGAAATTTCTCCAATAGATAAACTAATTTTCCAATCCTAAGACTATCCTAGCCAAATCAAATATAACTGGTTGACTAAAACACTAGGAACAAAGGAAAAAAAGCAAAATGCATCCAACAGTAACCAACACTGTCAATGCATCCGACTCCAAAAGTTGGAGATTTATGGTCAACATCCCTGACCTATAGGAGAACCCAGATACAAACCCTTCATGCTTCATAAACTCTTCATGCGCAAATTCTTCATGCTCAAAAACTTCATACTCAAATCTTTCATGCTTCACGAAGCTCTCACAGACATCATAGTTGGATCACTTGAAAGAGTGACATATATACACTTGCCTATTTTTACCGAAGGGGAAGATTTACAAGTCTCCCCCCTTCCTCCTTCGGTCTTCTCATTAATAATCTGTATTGGAAATAATAACATTGAGAAATATACTCCACTAAAGGGAAATAATAAATTCCTAACAAGAGGAGACAATAAACTCCCAACCAGAGAAGACAATAAACTCCACAAAAGGGAGACAATATATTTATCGTAATTCTTAATNTTTTTTTTTTTTTTTTGAGGTAATAAATCTGTCATTATAAAAAGGTTATCTTTACAATAACAGATTGAATTGGAAGACGAAATTTCTCCAATAGATAAACTAATTCTCCAATCCTAAGACTATCCTAGCCAAATCAAATGTAACTGGTTGACTAAAACACTAGGAACAAAGGAAAAAAAGCAAAATGCATCCAACAGTAACCAACACTGTCAATGCATCCGACTCCAAAAATTAGAGATTTATGGTCAACATCCCTGACCTATAGGTTAACCCAGATACAAACCCTTCATGCTTCATAAACTCTTCATGCGCAAATTCTTCATGCTCAAAAACTTCATACTCAAATCTTTCATGCTTCACAAAGCTCTCACAGACATCATAGTTGGATCACTTGAAAGAGTGACATATATACACTTGCCTATTTTTACCGAAGGGGGAGATTTACAAGTCTCTCCCCTTCCTCCTTCGGTCTTCTCATTAATAATCTGTATTGGAAATAATAACATAGAGAAATATACTCCACTAAAGGGAAACAATAAATTCCTAACAAGAGGAGACAATAAACTCCCAACCAGAGAAGACAATAAACTCCACAAAAGGGAGACAATATATTTATCGTAATTCTTAATGATTTCAGGAAAGTAGGTGATGGGTCAACGCTTGGTCTCGTTTGTCATCAATGTTTCCTCATGGAGAAAAACAAAATATTAGTGGGGTTATAATTTCTATTGATATTATTGCTAATGACAAAGAAAGACAAATATATTGTATCATAATATTTTGAAGAAACAAGAATTTGAAAATATAAAAAATCAAAGACGAGGAATTATTGATAACAGAATGTGTAAACAATTCCTACAATTTAATTAAAAACTACCATATTCAATTATTTATGGTATTAAAGTCATCATACGAAAACAATTAAGAAAAAATATAGAGAACTAAGTAAACAAAATATGGAGAATTTTGGATGGGAGCAAATACTTAAAAACACAAACTTTCAAATCTAAACATAATTTCTAAACAGATCAAACAAAAAATTAATAATGCAAAGGAAAGAAAAGGTTTACATTTTTTGTATCTTCTCATCTATGAATATAAATATTCGTATTTTCTTCTTACAAAGAGACATCTGGTTTGGAAGTCACAGTTATGTGGTAATCATAATAGGTACTTCTCAAATTATTAATTACATTCACACAAATGGAAGAAGAAAAAGGAAAAAAAATGCTCCAATTTTCGTAAACGAACTAGCATTTCGAAGTTAATTGGTAAGATTCTTGGTAGTATTTAGGGAAAATGGTAAGTTTGAAAACGGTTGCCACACAAGAAAATTCCAATCTGAACATGCAATTATGAGACTAAGCATAAAAAGAATTTAAATCAACATCCATGTAAATAAAACATAGATATATACACACATATGTATACAACACAATGAAATTTTATAAGAAAAAACAAACCATTTTGCCTTTGGGTGGAGAAAGCAGTTATTTCTACAACAGCAAATTATTAGAACAAGGAATAACGAATATAAAATAAGTGAAATTATTAAAAGCAATGAATAAAGAAATATTAAGAAGTGTAATTAGTAAAAACACAAAGAGCAGAAGTTATCAAGGGGAAAAAAGGAAGAAAAAAGAAAAAGACGAAATTCAAAACTGAAATAGAAAAGTGAAGAAAATGACAAATAGCACGAAAACTAGAAATCTTCAATTATAATAAAACTTAAATAAGATACTCTACTCGCTTGAGAATGTTGATCTCCAAGATACGGTAAACTATAGTGAATATAATAATATCTCATACTAAAACAATTCGACACATTCTTACGTGGTTTGGGATGTTTGGATGGTGGATAAAACTTTTCCTTTTTGATTGCTATGCACTACAAGAAAAAGGGTCTATAGCGACAACTTATAGATCAGATTGTCGCCGCTACAGACCAATAGTGGCGACAAAGTCGTCCTAATTTTGTCGTCCCTATAGGTCCATCGGTATAGACCCCTTATAGCGACGACATATTTTGTCGCCACTATAGATGACCTATAGCGACGACAAAATGTTACCGCTATAGACATTTCATAAAAAAATAAATAAATTAATACCTATAGCCACGACAAATGTCGTCGCTATAGATGTCACAGATTTAAAAAAAAAATTATAATTAGTTTAATTAAAATAAATTAATTCTTAAATTATTATTTTTAAAAGAGAAACAATAAAGTTATACATACAAGAAGTAAACTCAATCCGAAAAAAAAACTACAAAAAATAAAAATAAAAATAAACCTCAAAATCAAAGTCAAAAATTAAAACTAATACTCTTAAACAAACATATTCTATAATCTAAAATCAAACTATTAATAAATTTTCTAAACCAAAATAGATATTTCACAAAAAGAATATTCAACCTCAAATCAATAAATGCTCCATAAAATTATAACAAAAAATTCACATATTCATATAAATATCTAAAACATTAATTAATTCATATATTTAAAAAAATCAATTAAACTACATTAGAATTTAAGGAAACTTACCTCTCTAATGAAGAAAAAACTTGAAATCTAAAATAGCACAAACTTGTGCGAATGATCTGAAAAACCAATGATATGTGCATCAATCTGGTCATTCATGTACCGATCTCAATATGCAATTTTAACATTGAATGATCTTGTATATTCACTTCATAATGCCTACAATCATGAATCTTGGGTGTCTTTAATTGATCTAAGTTAGTGGTAACCAAATTGATTACTAGTTATCACATCCAGTCACCAATCTTTGTAACTAGTCACCAATTTTAAATCACTTATTATGATTATTAGAAATCAAAAATTAAATTGATTAATAATAACTAGTAACCAATTAGGTAGTATTGTAGTAGTATTGATTTTGAAAAGTGATACTTTTGATTTAAAAAAAATACCATTTTGACCAATATTTTTGTTATTATTATTTTTTACCTTAATTTTAGAATATTACTATTTTATTGGTATTACCCAAAAAAACCCTAAATAATTAAACATACACTACCAATGGACTACATCTTTTTCCCTTCTCAGCATATCTGAAATATTTTCCAATTAAATGTTTGATCATTTTTTAAAGCATAAGCATCTTTATACCAAAAAAGGGCAAAAAAAAAAAAAAAAAGGATTTTTGGCATTTTAGGCCCCTATGTTATTCGCAGATTAGTAAAATACTCCCTGAGTTATCTTTTTTCGCAATTAGGCCCTCAAGTTTTTTAAAATCTTGGCAATTAAGTCCTTTTCGTTTATTAATTTTAAAGTTATCATGAAATTGAATATGTCTAAGTGAAAGAAATTAGTATTTCATTAACAATAATTAGTTTAGAAGGGAAATAGAAAGAAATTTTAAGAGAAATTTTAAATTTTTGAAATTTTCTATTTTTTTTATAAAATTTTTTATATTATGTTGTTAATTGTAATTAATTTTCAGTTATTTTCTTTCTAATTCCAACTAATGTTAGTAAAATATTGATTTTGATCTTTAAAAAACTTGTACGTCACTTGAAAATGTTCAATTCCATTCAATATTTTAACAATTACATACAAAAGAACTTAAATGCTAAAATGTTTCAAACTTAGGGACTTAATTGCCAAAAAAATAACTCAAGGACCATTTTGCCAATCCTGAATAATATAAAGGCCAATCATGTCAAAAACTCATAAAAAATAAAATAAAATAAAATTCTTTTCACTTGCACTCTACGCGCTTCCCCGTAACGAATGGTTGCCAACAACTTGTAACCAACTCTGACGCATCTAATTCAATTCACGCGGGAACAGGTACGGAGTCCCAATCACTTGTGCTACTCCAACTCCCCTAACTGTATTCCCACCCGCACCCAATCCTATCCACAATAAAACTACACCTATTTTCTTTATAAAACAAAGTCCAGCTCAGCCCACATTTTCACTTTAGAAGTGGCCCCACCTCGAATCAGCTGAACCTACGCTCACGCATCTTTACACGTGTCGAGATTCTATACCTTAACTAATTACAAAGTCAACAGTTTTGTTTGATTAAGTAGTTTCCCGATTCTTTAACTGCCACTTTCTTCACACGTAACGCACTTGATCACTACATTCCATTTTTAATCTTTTTATTAAAAAAAAAACTATTATTTTTTTTTAAAAAATAATAAAAATAACAAAAAGAAGAAAAAACAAACGCGTTGAGTATGAGAAACCGCGTTTTTACGAGCCAGAGTCTATAAATATCTGGAAAACATTATCAGAGCCCCAGAGAAATCGGCGATTAAACCCTAGAAAATAATCGGCGACTTCTAATCTAGATCGATCATGGCGAAGAAATCATCGGCATCGTCTGAGCCTTCCTCGCTGGGAACCATGGATGATGTTCGGAAGGTGTTCAACAAGTTCGACAGCAACGGCGATGGCAGGATCTCCTGCGACGAGCTCAGAGGGATGCTCCTTGCGCTCGGCTCCAAGACCTCCACAGAAGAGGTCAAGCGCATAATGGCGGAGATCGACAAGGACGGCGATGGCTACATTGATCTCAAGGAATTCGCCGAGTTTCATAGCGGATCTGAGGCCGACCAGTGCGGTGGCGCCGGTGCAGCCGCCGGCGCCGGGAACAAGGAGCTCAAAGACGCCTTCGATCTCTACGACCTCGACAAGAACGGGCTCATCTCCGCGAGTGAGCTCCACGCGGTGATGAAGCGTCTCGGGGAGAAGTGCTCGCTCAGTGACTGCTCGCGGATGATCAGATCCGTCGATGCCGACGGCGATGGAAGCGTCAACTTCGAGGAGTTCAAGAAGATGATGACTCGCGGTTGAAAAATCAACGGTAGGCATTTGATCATGAAAAGGGACGAAGGGTTTAGATTTTTTCAGTGGGTTTTCTTAGGCTAACGTAGTCCGTACTCTTTGTAGATATGTGGTAGTTATGATCTTTCGTTCTATTAATGCTCAGTCGCATCCTATTTCCCAGCAGTACTGTTTGATTAGTTAGAGTAAATCTACGAAAATGCCACGAAGTGGTTTTAAGTAGTGGAAGAATCAGCAAGGAATATTGTGGATACTGCCACTAGTTTCGTTCTTCTTCTTCTTCTTCTTATTGTTGATATCGCTTATGATTAATCTGGTGTATCAAATACTAAAACTTGCTAGTTCCACTCCTCGATGGAGTGGAAGAAGTAATTATGTTGGTGGGATTAGAGGCGAGGTGAGGTGAGTATGTGTTTTGTGAAATTGTGGTGTGCGTGTGGACTTGGACTTTGTGGTCCACACACCACGACGCCGTTCTCTTTGATATGGTTGGGAGAGTGAGTTTGATGATTTTCTTTTCTAACTTCTTTTTTTTTTAAAAAAATAAAAAAAGGGTCTGTTGGAATTGCCTTCAGTTGTTTTAATTGATTTGACTGACATACGCAACAACATAAAGAATATGACCATGGTGACCTCAACACGGAAACGTCCTTTACTAGTTGACCGGGACATTGGAGTGATTGACCATTATTATTAAACTTAACGTGTTAATTATGTCATCGTTATTATCATCAAGATCACAAAATTAGTAATTAAATTTAGTGTTAATTGTATTTATGATACATTCAACTGTTTTTACTGGCTACAGATATTTCTTGGCTTCAGGATTCCCCCTTTTCTGGGGCTTTGTCAAGTAGGTGTAACATGTAAGATTCTTTAGTTTGTAATTATCAAGGAAGAAAAAGGGGAGGCTTTAGTTTGGTAATGATCAACAGAAACAAAAAAGAAAAAAAAAAGGAAAAAGAAAAAGGGTTCTTTAATTAGTTTGGTGTTCTTTTCTTTGCGCGGATATCAATTATCAAACAGGGAAATATAAAGGGTTCAAGCAAAGGAAAAAAAAAAAAGGAAATAAAAGGGTAAAGGTTATACATCATTACTAAAAGACAAAGAAAGGAAAATATTAAATAATGAGTTATTTATTTTTATTTTTTTTAACTATTTAAATTATGATATTCAACGACTAAAAACAAAAAATACCTATCAATAAAGATAAAAAAATACCTATGGGATTGAGAGTAATATATATATGTTTGGTGGAGTTTTTTTGTAATTTTAGAGTCATAGGAGATTAGGAGCTTCATTCTGGTTGCATAAGATGGCCACTTAGGCCATCCTAACTGCTCTGCTTAGACTGTCATTATTTTGTTTATTTCTTTTCTACTAAATTATCTTTATACATTTGGCTCTGTCTCCATAAAGTGTGACATATGTACTCAAAAGGGTCTGCGCTGTATAATGTAATTTTGATTTGGAGTCATAGTTTAACTGACTGTTTGTCCTATTTTCCTTTGCGTTTGCCTGATTCGAAACCTAACTTTCATTTTAATGTTGTTAATTAGTTATGAATAATTTAATACAGCATATATAGTCAACGCTTTTTCTACCAAGGTCTTTGTTAATTAAGGCGATACAAATGAGCTTAACTAACTGGTTGGTGCAGTTTTTATTTGTTTTTACTCTGTGAAATTAAGTAGCCTAGCTAATTTGTGGAATTTCACAATCTTGTTGATATTAAAATATCCAAAATATTGAGTTGTCAATTTCGCTAATTTGGTCAAGTGGGCTAACTATCTATAAATGACAGTGGAGAAGGAGAAGGAAGTTGTTCAGTTGTCACCTATAAATATATCATCACTGCTCCTCGAACTAGTAGTCCTATCCAATTAATATTTTCATGTCAGTATTTCAATGTCAAGTTAATTAGTCACTGAACTAACTCTTCATAAGTAATTTTTTAAGTAATTTTCTTTAGTGGTTGGGTCCAGAATTGGATATTTGGATTAAATACTCTACAACATCTGAATGTTGGTCAAATTGAGTTAAATACTCTACAACATCTGAATGTTGGTCAAATTGCGTTATGTGTTACCTAGTTGCCAATGTACATTACTTATATAATCTCAATCAAGATTTCTTTTTGGTTTGAAAAAAAAAATGTTTTGCCGTTTTTATGCATAAATATCAACTTAAAAAAAAAACAACTCTAAACTAGTTATAAAGTCTTAAACCTTTAAAAGAAAAAAAAAATCACGTGTGTTGATTGCAGGACAAAATCTCTCCAATTACGAACTATGTGTTAGGTCAAATATTAATGCGAAAGCTTAAGTGTGAAAAGTAAAATTTTAATTAATTGCTGAAAGGGGCACGTCATGTTAGGTTATTTTCGTATAACCTATATGTGGGCTATAGGTTTTTATAATAATTATATAATATTAGGACTGTCTAATTAAGTGGGGCCAATCAAGTGATCTAATTATAGGCTCAGGAAATTACCTCTGTAATGTGTGGTTACCTAATCCTAGTCCAATAAGGATTGATGAGATCTTTATTGGTGACTAGTATATAAGGACATAACTATAGGGTTTTGGTCCCCAAGCCAAATAGAACGTGTGCTTTTCTCCTCTATCTCCATCAATAGAGAGAGTTCCCATTTAACATACATAGAGTATTTTAGCTGTGGAAGACCTTCTACCCTCAGGCTCTAATAAATTAATCGCTTCTGCTTACGTGATCTCATCATTTGCTGTCAGACACAATGGATTCAGGTTAGTCACGGGTTTCTCTCAACAAATCTTTTCCTGACAATTTGGCATGATAGATTCTGGGATTATATTTGGTTTAATAATCCATTATGTATATCTAACAAGTGGTATCAGGAGCAGAAAATCATGTTAAATTACTTAGGATAATCATACATGTCTCTATTTTGTAATATCTTTACCTATTTAGTTTTCTAGGGTTTAGATATAACATGTATGATTGATGAATTTTTCATGATTTTGTTGAGATATTAAGTGTTTGAGGATTGAATTCTGAGTTTTAGATCATAAAGTTACAGATTAAGGCGAAAAATTGCATCATGTTTGAGTTACCCAATTTTAAAATCGGATAATTTACACTAAGGCCGCAACTTGGCGCTGCGGCGCCACATTAGTGGCACTGTGATACACAGAACAGAGAGCTGGCGCTGCGGCGCCAATCAATGGCGCTGCAGCGCCACACTCAAGCTGCGGTGGCGCCGCGGTGCCACGCAAGTGGCACTGCAGCGCCACCATACATCACGGTCGTGCTGCGACGCCACATACTGACGCCGCAGCGCCACCACCTGGGTTTAGAAAAAAAAAATTTAGGTCGTTTTTGACCTAATTAAGGTATACGGTCTCAATTTTGGGTAGAATTGAGTTGTTTTCGATTCAATTCAAGGAGTTCCAACCTGAAACTTAACTAATCGATTTTGTTTTCTCATCCCACCTTCAGTACAACCCACACTTTATCCGTTGAAAACTCTATTTGACTTTAAGAGTTGATAAAAATGCTAAAAGCTCAGTCGGTCATCTATAAAGATTTGTGCATTGAAATTTTCAGTTTAATATTCTGGGCACTTTGGTTATTATTTTCTTTGCACTATTTGTTTAAATATTTTGAAATAGATGAGTTGAAACAACATGTTACCAAAGTAACCTCTATTGCGTAAATTTATTTATTTTGAAATATTTAAATGATTGTGTATTTATTGTTCATGCGAATAATTACCGGCCCAAAGGAAGGTGGTTATTTGGCCGAATAATGAGCACACCTGCGTTAATAGATATGTGATGGTTATTACGTTTCCATGTGAACAGTAAATCGGCCCAAAGGAAGATTTGCTGTCTGACAGGATTTACTGTCAATATTTGATTACTGCACTGAAGAGTACCACTTACAAGTTGATAAGTCAGCCCAAAGGAAGACTTATTGATGTTGTATCTTGTGATGGAAGCCCACCTTATTTGTTTGATGTCATGCTAGTATATCTTATTATTTGTATGCTCAGTTTATGACATGATATTAATGTGAGCAGTTATTTTCTTTTTTTGTTCTCTGTTCAGTTTCTGTTTAACATATATCTGCCAATATTAAGTCTAATATTTGTGTTTAATAACACAAATCTTAAGAAATGGAATGAGCACAATATGCTCAGTTGCATTGGTCTTGACTTTGTGCTTTGGACAGAATATCCTACTGCTCTTACAGTTTAAAGTTCTTCAGTTGGTAAAGAAGAATTTTGAGTAGTAAATTCATTCTAATTGCATAAGTCTTATGGTCATGCAACACTTCATTACAGAAACCATAAGGGGCGCTATACCTGAGGAGGTAAACGCTAAGTTGTTCCTTAAAGCAATTACAGATCATTTTATAGAAAACGAAAAGGTCAAAATAAGTACCATTTTTTGGGACCTCGTTTCAATTCAGTACAAGGATTAAGGGAATATAAGGGAGTACATTATGGAGATATCTAATCTCGCTTCCAAACTAAAGGCACTTAAGTTAGAGTAGTTGAAAAGACTTGCTCGTGTATTCAATCTCTATCTCTCTTCTTGCACAAATTAGTTAAGCAAAGTTACAACACCTTTAAGTACAAATGATCTCTTTTGAGATCATTTCTTATAGTGTACAAAAAGAAGATAGGTTGAAGCGAGAAAAGATTAAAAATACTCACTTAGCATGTACTTCTCAAGATAAGATAAGATAAGGAAAATGAATAAAGATAAGGAAGCTGCAGTTATATCTTTACAACATAAAGTGCAAAAGGAAACAAAATAAGGAATTTGTCTGTTTTACAATATAAAGTGCAAAAGGAAACAAAATAAGGAATTTATCTGTTTCTTTTACGAAAAGGCTGGATGTATAAGGTTGATTGTCTCAATCATGCCCTTTGGCATATAAATAAGAGTATGCTTCTCAATTTTGTTTGTCATAAAGTTAATTTAGCTTTTGTACCAAAATGCACTTAGTGAATAGATACGGATCCTACTATTCACATAAGTGTGTTCATGCAAGATTGTTTGTGAAGTCAATTACAAATTGATGATGAAAGATTCATCTGTTTGGGCAATGGCAACACAGCTTCAGTGGAGGCTATATAAGGTTATCTAGATTACAATTAGACACTGGTTAAATTTTAGGTTTGGAAGAGACTTTTAAAGTATTCTATTTCTAACGTGAACAAATATAGTCATCCTTGTTCATTCGGAAATAGTTTAATTTAGTTTCTTTTAAGATTCAAATTCTTGCTACTAGTTCTTTGATTGATAATCTTTATAAATTTAAAATAATTGCCCCATCAAGTTAATCTTGCATATTAAGAAATATGATACAAAAGTACAGGTCAATTAAAAGAATTTCTCTATGGTATGACACAAGCTATTTTTTGATATATCTCTTAATAGAGAATTAATAGCCTTGTATCAGATGAAATTCTTAACCTACTTAACTTAACAGACTTTAAAATCTGTGTTAAGTACATTAAGGAATACAGATAAACATAAAGAAATCAGGTATCAACAAGAGTTTTGACGTCTTAGAGCTAATTTATACTGATACATGCAGACCATTCCATATAGTTATCTGGAATGGCCAACAGTATTACATTATATTTATAGACAATTATTCTCATTAAGGGTACCTATTTTGGTTAATGAGAAGTCTCAATTTTTGGATGTGTCTAAGGTTTTTTTTTTTTTTTTCAATACCTAAGTTGAAATTCAACTAAGCTAGGAAATTAAAGCTGTCAAATCTAATCATAGTGCATACTATGGTAGGTAAGACAGATAAAGTTAACAAAGACCAGAGCCTTCACTCAGTTTCTAGAGACATACAGAATTGTCTGACAATACGAAATACCAGGGAAACCTAGTATAAATAGTATTGTTTAGTGACAATAAAGCAAACATAAGGACATGGTAAAAAGTGTGTTTAATCATTAATCTTTACCTAAAATTACTCTAGGAAAAAAACCTAAGAACTGCAGTATACATATCAAACAAAGCTTCCACTAAAGATGTAGCTAAAACCCCATATGCGCTATGGACGGGCAAGAAGCCTAGCATTAGGTACTTGCATGTCTGGAGTTGTCCAACTAAGGTTAGGCCATATGGAAAGTGATTGGACTTAAGAATTTTAGCTACTATATCATTCGGTACTTTGAAAAATCAAGGGGATTCATTTTTATGATACTTCTTATAAATCCTTTTCAAAATAGGAAAATATAAATTCTTTGAGGATGTTAAGTTTGGGGGGAGAAAAGGTTAAGAATATTGTCTTTGAGGAGGAATTCATTTCTTTTCCTTCAGTTGTAATTGAAAATGTTCAAGTTTCAGGCTTTTATACCTGATATTATTTAAGATACAAATTTGGATCAAGACAATATTCAGCAACTCCCTATCCAAAATAAGGAAGTTGCTCCAAAAGAGCAAATTTAATAACCTCAAGAGAAAGTACCATGAAGGAAATCCACTAGGAAAAAGAGAAGTACAACTTTGGATATTTATGTTGTTAATCTCCAAGAACATGTGTTTGATATGGGAGTAGAAAATGATCTAATTATTTTTACTCAAGCTAAAACAATGTTCTAACTCTTAAAGTGGATTGATGCAATAAAGAATGAGATGAAATCCATGAAGGACAATAACATTTAAGATCTTGTCGACATTTAGGTTCATCTAGTTCCAATGGTTTTGCTCCAAAGGAAGGCATTATTTATAAAGAGACTTTCTTTCTAGTTTTAATGAAAGACTCCTTCAGGATAATTTTGGCACTAGTAGCTCATCATATTCTGGAGTTACATTAGGTGAATTTAAAGACTATCAATTTTCCGTCAAGATATTATGGATTCCATCTAGTTATTTTCTCGTTTGGTTTTGAGAAAAATTTAGTTGATGGTCTTATATATCACAAGTTCAGTGGGAGTAAGTTTATCTTCCTAGTTTTGTATATCAATGACATATTTTTTTGGCTACAATGATATAAGCTTGTTGTACGAAACTAAGAAATTTCTATCGAAGGATATTGATATGAAAGATCTTGGGGACGTATCTTTTGTGCTAAGGAATACAGATACATTGAAATCATTCCTGATGTATCTTTTAGGATATCACAAAAGATCTATATTGATAAGGATTATATTTCAGGAGATGACACCCATTAGCTAAGGGTGATAAATAGAGTCTCAATCAGTGCCCATAATGATATTGAAATTAAGGAAATATATAAATTCTCTTATGCATTGGCAGTGGGGAATCTTGTGTATATTCAAGATTTTTAGGCAGATATTAATAAACCTCATGTGGATCATCAAGTAGCAGCAAAATGGGTTATGCAGAATTTATTGAGAACATTAGTTTATGTGCTCACTTATCAGAATTCAGAGAAATTTTAGAGATCATTGGGTATTTCGATTCTAATTTTGTTGGATGCCTTTATAGTTAAAGATCCACTTCTGATTATATATATTTGCTAAATGGAGGAGCTATTTGGAAGAGTGTTAAATAAATACTCACAGCTTTTTTACTACGGAGCAAAGTATATATATCTTGTTATAAGGCATCGATTTATGGAATATAACTGCGGAATTTTATCACCAGACTGCAAGTTGTAGTTGATGATTTTAAAAGACCACTAAGGAATTATTGTGATAATTAAGCCACATTATTGTATTATGATAATAACAGAAAATCTTGAAGTCAAAGCACATAGACTTTAAGTTATCTATTGTTAAAATAAAGTATTCAGAGTTGATAAGTGTCTAAGGAACATATAAGTATAAACTCCATGATAGTGGCCACTCACTAAAGGATTATTACCTAAAGTGCTTTCATGAGCATATTGCTCATAATGATGTTGTATTTTAAAGATGTGCAGTTTCAGTGGGAGTTTGTAGTTTAGTTCAGATGTTCATTAGTGACACTTATTCCTTGATTAATTTCTGCAGAATATGGTCGATGGATTTTTTTTTTTTGTAAACTCTAAATTCAGATATGATATTTATCATATTATTATCTTTCCTACTGCGGTTTAAGCATAGAGTTTGCGGTAATGCATTAAGAGGAAAGACTAAAGTTAATCTCATTTCAGTTTAGAATAGGACCAAATGAAAATAGGTATGTAAGATCACTTTTTTGTGTAATTTCCATGCCATACATCCATACTTGATCTGTGTCATTACGTGTATTGATTTGGTAATCATTGATGGGTTTAGTTGCCTACCTAAGTGCAATGAAGGCCGCTTTAGTTTCATGTTGATATACAAAATGATTCAGATTGTCTTAAGGGGTAATTTCTTAACTGACAGCAATGAAGTGCGCACTCAAGTTTTCATTATATAATTATCTCGGGAAAAACCCATGTAGCCCAAGTAGGAGATTGTTAGGTTATTTTCGTGTAACCTATATGTGGGCTATAGGTTTTTATAATAATTATATAATATTAGGGCTGTCTAATTAAGTGGGGCCAATCAAGTGATCTAATTATGGGCTCAGGAAATTACTTATTTAGTATAGACTCTGTAATGTGTGGTTACCTAATCTTAGTCCAATAAGGATTGATGGAGTCTCTATTGGTGACTAGTATATAAGGACATAACTATAGGGTTTTGGTCCCCAAGCCAAATAGAACGTGTGCTCTTCTCCTCTATCTCCATCAATAGAGAGAGTTCCCATTGAGCATACATAGAGTATTCTGGCTGTGAAAGACCTTCTATCCTCAGGCTCTAATCAATTAATCGCTTCCGCTTATGTGATCTCATCATTTGCTGTCAGACACAATGGATTCAGGNTAGTCACGGGTTTCTCTCAACAAATCTTTTCCTGACAATTTGGCATGATAGATTCTAGAATTATATTTGGTTTAATAATCCATTATGTATATCTAACACGTCGATGATATATTATCGCTCGGTTAAAACAACTTGTTGAACGTATGTTGAGTACTTTCTAATATGTATACATGATTTTTTCATGCATTGAGATTTGGCTGCACATTCTGATAGCTAGGACCCAAAAAGAGAGGGAATATTCAAGTTGAGCTTGCCTTGCCAACCATTTTTACCACCACCAAAAAAAAAGAAAAAAGAAAAAATGTTGAACTTTGTCTAACTTGACCCTGATGAGGATGGCTATACTTATATCGTGTAAATTAGTAAGTTCTATTCATATATATGAACTTAATTAAGCTTGGCTCATGCAGCTCATAAAATAATTATAACCTAGGCTTGATATTGTTATTTGATTTCGAGGCATTTTGATGCTCGAACTTATTCTTTGCTCTTTTTTCTCTTTGGAAAAAATATTAGTCTTGATTAGTAAGTATTATCAGTAGCACTATTCTGAATCGAATTATGATATAAAATGTATAAAGATCAAATCATATAAAAGTGACCTCGTATTTTTATATATTTGTTCGGATTGAAACAGTAATTATTATTATTATTTTCTTAAGGTCTGAGTAACGAGTAAGTTTGGATCTCAATTTAATTATAATGCCATTTTTCTCATGCTAACATCATACACGGAAATCTTCGTACATACGTAAAAAAAAAAAATTATTTACGACTATGGAGAAGTTACTGAGTATTAATATGGTGTTTAACATTACAATTTCTAGAGCATGACGTGAAGCAGTTGAAAAATATACTGAATAGATAAATATTTTATCAAGTGTAGTCTTGAAGGTCGCGGAATCAAGTGAAAATAGGAAAAATTTGTTGAGCAATATAGAGGACTAGTTTTGTGGAATATTTTTATGGGGGAGATTAGAGATCGTAATATTATTTTGGTAACTAATTGAAAATTTTGGATTTTAACCTTTTTTTTTTCCCTAAGGGTAAGGGTAAGTGATACTAGTTGTGTGACAGTTATCTTTTTTATTAGTTATTTGCCACATGACTCATATTAGATGTTTAACAGTTACTAGGTGATTTCATTAGATGATCATGAGGTCACTCGGTAGATAACTCATACTGGTCGATAGAAAAAAGAAACACAACAAAAGCTATGGACTTTCCAAATATTCATTCCTTTTTTGCGGTACTCGATCACCCCTAAATTGTCCTATATTTATGTTTGTGCTATTGGCTTCCACGTTTAAAGAATATCCAAAACTTTAGGAGTTAACTTCAACGATAAATTGGATAAAGTTTAATAAGATGATCCGTTGTTATCTTTTACTTAATGGGTGACACATGACTTCATTTAAGATTAATGAGGCAGTTAAACATATGATTAGCAACATAAATCCTGCATCATGAAATATGTATCTGGAAATGTATATCCTAATATTAATTGCAATTATAGGATGTTAGACTCTGCTTATTTATTGTCTGATATATGACACGTGGTAAGCACGAGGGTCTTTACAGACCCAAAATGACAGAAGGGTCAACACATACCCATATGACTCTCTAGACCACTCATGTTACTTCTCAAGAAATAGAGACAAGAATTGGGGTCTAGAAGGTCTGCATCATCACCAGATCCAAGCCAGCTATTTACTTGGGTCCCAACAAGATCTCATACTCTGAATAACATGTCGATCTTATGCGTTGCAATGGTCTAAAGAGGTACCATGCAGGAGCATCAAAAAGGATCTCTGGTATAAGTGGTCCTAGAGGTGGTGGCAAATTGACCACTAAAGCTGCAGAGACACTAACTACCATTTGATCAGAACATTGTCTCTTCTTTATCTGCAAGGACAAGTCTCTGAAAGGGATAGAAGTGTTAATCGATGGACTGCTTAATTGTAGCTCCTCTCTCTTTTATAAATATTATCCCTTGTCTTTCATTTGATCTTATCGTCTCTTCTGTATATTTTATCTTTACTGGCTTAAACATAAGAGTGTCACAACCACCATCCTTTGATCACTATACCTGAGGTGGAGTATACCAAAAAATAGCGAGAACATGCAGACAGTATGAAATAGCCCCAACACATCTATGACTAATTTGGACAAATTTAGACGAAGTTCAATGACGAGTCACCAAGACTACCAACACTAAATTAGAAAAATAAGCCAATTAAATATGCAATAATAAGTCATAAATGTGCATTGATCAATAGCCCCAATTAGTTTATTTTAAGTTTGAGCAGTACATTTTCTCAAAAAAAAAAAAAAAAAAAAAAAAGAAGGTTTGAGCAATGATATGGCCCTATGGGTACTTGAGATGCTTGCCTCGGACTCTAATTAATAAAATGTGCTTCTAAAAATAGATTTTATATAGGGACCTCACACTTTAATTTTAAAAGACTTCAACCAAAATTGGTGTGAGAAGTATATAATTAGGAGCATTAGAGAATTAGTTGGTTGCTGACTGGGAAACACATTTTCAACAATGGTAACAATTGTGATATCACATAAATAAAGATTTTAGATTTGCCGTGAAGTGAGATCACCATGACTGACATAGAAGGATGGAAATGCATTATGGTGACATATATAAGCACTCTTGGAGAAGTGTCCAATGGACACATAAATGGTAATAGTATGGTTTTGTTGAAGAGCACTAAGTATGGTGATTCTCCTCTTAAATTATCTGGCAAGAATACGTTTGATCAAGTAGCTAATTAGGTTACATTATATCAGTTTTAGCCAAGAACAAAGTAATGTTATTCACAAATATATTAAGACTAGCGACCAGTCATCAATATTATTAGTCGTAAGAAAGTTATTTAAATTCTAAAAATGTCGTTTTGGCCCAAAAAAACACCTAGATTTGTTCAGTTATCTTGTTTTTATAGCACTGAATATATACCAATAGGATTATTTCTGAAAATGCTGTAACGTAATAAAACATCATGAAATTATAATGGCATACAATTCGAATATTTGACGATAGAGGTGACAATACCTTTGTTATTCACTTTTACTCTCTCTTATTTCATTGCTTCACATGTAAATTCTAATAATAATAATATATTATATTACTAAAATGTGAGATATTTCAATATAATTTATATATCAAACAGTAAATAATAGAGTTAAAAATATAGTGAGAAATAAAGTAATTTTAATTAGAATCGTTAAACATAAGGCTGACTAGTTATTTGACTATTTTTAGTCTAAAATTTAGCACATACCCAAGCTCAAAAATTTATAGCTAAATGTCCTAACTCACTTACAAAAATGAAAATACAATATATTCCACAACTAAAATTTAAAAAAAAAAGACATTTAGCTACCATTTTTAAAACATGATCATTTATTTAAATCAATTTAAAAAATTATTCATCCACTTAATTTTCTCGAATATTTTTAGTTTCGGGTGGAGAGTATAAGTAACTTTAGCCCGGGCCCAGTGTGCCCAATGTGAGTTCATCTCTATGTTCATGGAAATAGGATCTTTTATGGTAAAAAAAGAAGATTTTAATCGATTCACTCTTATCGTCAATATATGTGAACTACTTTTTGAACAAGAAATTAAGTGTTATTGGGTTTAATTAATCATGAAGTGTAAGTAACACCAGGCACAACAATAGTTGACTCAATAAAAAATAGTGTGCAACAGGAACTATATGTCATGTAGCCAAACAATGATAAAACCACCATTTGAATTGGAGATATTTTAATTGGGTTTACGTGTTCCATTGTGGCAGTGTGTTTGGATACATATAATGTCATGAAACGTTGTTAAATAATGGCATGTGAAGTGGCCCTCATATCATATGTGACAATAATCAAGTATTGGAAAATAAGGTAAATCACACAAATAGTATCAGTTCTAATATAAAGATAGGAGTTCCCTGTTTTTGACAATTTCACACCTTTCAGAAGAACATACATCAACTGAAAGAAGAGACAATAAAATACAGGCAAAGGTTAACGATATTTAGGAGATTGCACAAAAAGATATGTAAATGTTTTAGTTCATCTCAAATTTCACCTTCTTTAATATGCTTCTTTTAGATAGGATCTGTAGTATTATGACAAATACTGTTTTCTTATCATTAAATAAGTCAGAGGTTAGAGAATGGCGTACCTATTATAAGAAAGTTGAACAAATCTGTGCAACAGTACAAGTTACTTCGCTGACCATCGAGTAGTGACTTGAAGTCCTTCATCTTGGTCAGGGACACAAGTGATCTTGACAAACACACAGTTCATAGATATCTTCCGCGTGTTGTTAGCTTGATGTTGGACAAGATGTGTTGAAGAAATTACAGTTGGGAACATAAGAAACGCAACTTAAAAGACAAACAAGGCAACTCGTCAACTCTTTGCTCCAGAGTGGTAATTATTATTAAGTAGCTTAACAAGTCTTGGGAGAGTTGTGCAAATGTGATTAATTAGGGATATATATTGGGTACTACACACGCGTTTTAGGTTTTCCTAATTTTCTTAGGACATAAACAATATTAGAGGCCTGCCGGTATTGGAAAGATGGTGAGAGACTGAGTATCAGATCAGTTTTGTAGCCTCAGGTAGGAGTGATATCACCTTCAAGTGGATGCAACTTTTATATTGAGGTGAATCACTATAAATCTGTGTGTATTTTGTTTGTATTCTATTTATATATTTATTTAGTTCTAAATTATTGCTCACTCATGTACTCCATGATTAATTGAGAGCACCTTCACGAATCATTGTGGAATAACATATTGTCAATTAATGCTTGACGAGTCTACAAGAAAAAAAGAGAAATCCCAGTACAATTGAATTAAAGACAAGAAAGTTAAAAAGAAAAAACTCGGAAAAGATTAACAATTATGTAGTCCAAGTAGATATAAGTAGGAAAATTAAATTCTATCTTTTATTAATCCAAGTAGGAAAGATCAATATGTTATTCGAAATTCAATTGAAATAATGTTAAGATACTCTTTACCATTTTTGGCACCCATAAAAATCAATGATTGTTATAAATCCTCTATCTTTAACTAGTATACTCAATATTTCCGTTATCAAGCCAAATATGGATTAAATAATCCAAGAGTATATATGTACAGCTTCATTCAGTGAATCTAATCAATTAATAAATGAATAATGCTATCAGATACTAGTGGTGTCTAATACTACATGATATGTCAATATGTCACTAGCTAATCATAATTATAATTCAAGACCCAATTTGTTAATTAAAATTATCTAGTGACAGACAGACACATCATTATGGTGCTGGGCACTATTAGTGCCTTATAGCATTGCTTTTAATAGACTAGTATACAACTGAGTATTCTGACTTCTTGGAACAGTACTTCAGGTCGAGTTGTTTCAAACCTACTACTGCTGCAGAAACCATGGTGAACAAAGTATTATCTGATGTGAATTGCCAGCCATTCCTTTAGAGAAGCACCAGACAACCCCGAGAAACATGAGAGGGATTCCGACGAGAAGGTGGCTCAAAACTAAGAGCTTCTTCCTTCTTCATCTCCTCAGTATCTGCCTCTTGCAAACCTGCTGCTTCTAATATAAAAGCCTTCGCCTCTTCAAACCTCTCTTCAGATAGAGAAACTTCAGCTAGAAGCCTCCATGCATATGCCTCTGACGCGTCTTCGAAATCCTTCTTCCTCTTCAGGACTACATGACCGCTGATTTCCCACACTGCTGGGTTCACTTGGGTGTCCAAGATATCCTGGCTGACTTCTCCTAGTGCTTGTTTCTCCGCAAATGACTGAAAAGAAGTTGCGAATAATTAGTATAGGAAAATCTATAAAGTTGCAAAAGATGAAACAGATTGAAGCAGAGGTCTTTAGCAACTTGAACTGAACATTTCCACAGAAATTCTTCATTGTTCCCCTTTGCACCTACACACAACCACACCTAACTCTTCCTTTTCATTCTATAGTCCAATGAATGAACCCGATCTCTCAACTTTTTTTGTTTTGTTTTGGCCTCTGAAAATGCTACACAGTACCACTGTATACCGAGCACCATAACCTTTTTGCTTGGTCACATAATGGCATGTGATAGTCTCAATCCTATTAGGTCTTACATGAGAATGTTACTAAAATAAAACTAAATTGTGCTAGACACCACCAACGATGCTCAATATTTATACTTCGAACTACTAATCATGTACAAAATGGAACTTTTTCTAATATAGATAGCAACCATAAAATAATCCCTTCTCATGAGCACCCCAAGGACTAAATAATTTATTTATGGCCTAGAAGAATTTAAGGAGACCATACTCGATCCCATTCAGGCCTTTAATTCAAATAAGTCTCAAATAGAACGGTGGAAAATACGTGGCACATACTTTTCCTTACACTAAGAATAGTTAAAATTTTCAGGGAGAGATAGAGAGAAACCTGAGGGAACAAGAAGATTCTTTTCCCACAATCGGAGATGAGCACGTTGAAAGGTATGTTGTTTTCCTGCAAGTGAATGCAGGAACTAGCAACAACAACAGACAAGTCCTGCGTAGAATTTCCACCCTCAAAAACAAGACCTCGAACCGGATAGTTCAAGAGCTGAGAAACAATCACTCCCTTGTTGTCTAGCTTCTCCATTCTAATATTAGCTCTTTGGGTTAAAGCCTTTTCAACTGGAAAAGGTGCTGCTAAGTAATATGCCTGCAATTTAGGTCAAAAAAACAAATTAGCAAACACAAAATAACTAATTAGTGGGAAGTGACGAGAGTAAAAAAGTCCAAAGAAAGTTACCTGAAAATGTAGGTGATTTATAGTGGCGAAAGCACCCAAGCTGTTGTAACCCAACCGGAAGAATGGATCAGCTGCTTCTTTAGCCATATGAAGAGCAAGCAAGAAGCTCTCATGATCAATTCTTTGGGGCAAGCAATCCAAAACTCGAGGAATCAGAAGGACATGACCATACTCAATTGGACTCACCTGTTATTCGTCCACATTTCAAGCAAGTTAGCACAATAACAACAAAGCCTCATATGGTAATATTAAATGTTCTTTCAGGGAAACTTAAACAAATTGACCACAGTCACAGTTCAAGGGAAAAAGACCGAATTGCTTACGTTAATAGCAACAACATTTGTAGAATTGGAACCCATATCAGCTGTTGATGGTGCAGTTTGAAAAAAGTGGCTCCTGTTGTGACTACTTGGTTCGAACCTAAAGAGAACTTCTTCTTGGCCAACTTTAGTGAAATTGAATTTGTTATCATCAAAAGGCTGAAGAACCTGGTCAACCCGAAACTCGGTCGGTCTTTTCTTCAAATGGCGCCCTTCGTTCAGCTGTGCTACGAATCCATATTCACCAGGAATGACCTTGGTCTCGCAAGTGGTTACGTCGTAGCGAAAAAGGCCCCGCTTCATTCGCTCTTCCCACTGTCCAAGCAATAAACTATGCAAGAAGGACATGTGAGAATCTTCATTGGTGTTCATCACCCCATCTCCATCACCTCCTTCTCCGTCTTTCTTGAATGCATACAGAGGAAGTTTAGACGCTGCTACCAGCCAATAACACGAAAACAAATAGTAAGAGCAAATTCAAACAAAGATAAACTGGGTCCCTCATAGAAGTTTCAATCATACAATCCAACCCAGTCTCACACAAAATTTCCAACTTGTCGTATATAACAATCAAAAAAATTATAGTTAAAGAAAAAACTATATTTCGATGTTATATCCTGTAAGACTCAAAGGGTATCATTGACTGTATTCCAAGTTATAATAAGTTACATCTTTATACACCTTCCTCCAAACTTTTTTCTTTCAAAACAAACAAACCCCACCACCCTAAAAAAAAAAAAAAAACACTCAAAACCAAAAGTTTCTTATAAGCAATCCAAAAACAATTTCGAAAAAAAATAGAAAAATTAATGAATAAGGAATATACCTGGCAAGCAGCAATTTCCGAGGCAATTCCGGCCACAACCCAATACACCCTGATCAGAAACGGATTCGGAACCATCCTCCTGGTAATTCGAAACAACCGTAGGAACCCTTTTGATTGTCAACATGTTTGGAACCTTCTTCCAAAACCCAGATACGTATTTTTCTGAGAAAATACACAACAAAAACAAAATCCAAAAGAAACCCAAATACGCAGTTTTTGAAAACAGAAAACGGAAGAGAAGGAAGCGAGAGAGACGGTCAAGCCACCACCGCAGGCGAGTAGAGTTTTTGAGATGGGCAGTCGCCGTTGGAGCGGGGAAGGGCTTTGTGGTTCAGCTGTAAAGCGATATTTTTTGTTGGTTTTGATAGTGAAAGAATAAATGAATGAATGAATGGTGGTTTTCGGGTGGTACGTATCTGATTCTGATTCTGATTCTGATTGAAGCCCTATTAGGAATAGGAACCACTACCTTGGATTGGCGATTCCGAGTTTTCCTCTGCTTCTCAATTCTCTTTACTACATTTGTTTCTAGTGTCTATTTCTTAATTCTTGGGCTCTTTGACTTTCTTGTTAGTTGAGATTTGTATATGTATTCATAAACATAGAGAGTTTTTTGGGAGATATTTGACTTCTTTCTCAAGTCAAATTCGATTCCCCACTTCCTTCATTTATTTGAGATGTCCAGTTCGATGTTTTTTAAAAAAATTAAATTTAATGTTCGAGTTTTCTTCTTTCTCAAAAGAAATTAATTAAAAAAAAGGGATAACTGTAAAAAAATACCCTCATGTTTGGATGTTGTGTAATTTAAACCCTGAAGTTCGGAGTTTGCAAAATAATACCCTGAGATTACGAATTTCTGAAAATTAATACCCTGTATTAATTTTTAACTGGTAAAATACGATAATATCCTCAAAATTAAGAGGAATAATATGAATTAATCTAATTTTAATGGAGGATATTATTATTTTCTTGTTCTTAAAATTGGTTAAAAGTTTGTCCAGGGTATTAATTTTCAGAAATTTTTAATCTCAGGGTATTATTTTGCAGAGTCCAAAATTCAGGATTTAATTTCAAAAAAACCAAAACTCAAGGGAATTTTTTTGCAATTATCCCTAAAAAAAAAGAGATTTCTTTCGAAAAAATCCGTTATCATATAATGCATTAAATAATAGCTTATTATAGAAAAAGATAAATCCACACGTACCACAATGACTCATTCTATTTCTCATTCCGTACCTAAAGAAACCATATTCTATCATTCCTTCACAAACTTGGGAATCATTTGCTGAAAGGTCATGTTCCTAGGTTCCTTCACAAATTTTTTCAATGATTTCTACGAGAAATCATTCCTTCGTAAAGGTCATGTTATCATATACAACTCTTTCTATTTCACCGAACTATTGGGAAAACTATATCTATGGTACATGATATGTCCTAATTAATTCATACTTAATGGCTAGTGAATGACTTGTCGTGTTTATTTGAGTAGTGAATGATTTGTAGTGTTTATTTGAGTAGTTCAACGAACATGAAAAAAATTCAAACTATAAAACTTTAATATCCAAAGAGGATATTAATGATGACCATACAATAAAGAGATGGACTAGGTGTATAAGTGTCTCAAAATTATGTATGTTGCATATACTAGGGGTACATAAGAATCTTATATATCCACCAGAGTACAACAAAATATTAGTTCATAATCTTGTTTAGATGTTGGTCATCATTCATCTAGGACTTTGACACACACTCTCTACTTAGAGGAGTTGCTTAACCCTAATTCAATCACAACGTATATGTGTATGTTGAGTAAGAGTGTGTTGAGGCCCTTTGAGCGATCCTGAACAGGATAAACTGTAGAATATTTCTTAAACAGTGGTCAAAGGATAAGTCTAATAAATGTATGGTGCTCTCAATTTTGAAGGATGCATTTACCTACATTATGTGCTAGATCATTTTGATATGCTTTATAATAAAGCTAGAACCAAAGTGTACATATTAGGTATATTGGGTGATTGATATCTTAATCTTGTGTGCATGGCTATACGCAAACTTTAATTCACTAAAACAAAGTTCATCTCAGTGCTTCTGGACTTATATAAGGATATTGAGTAGGTGATTGATGTATCAGACTCGACTTTATATATCTTTTGTAGTATAAATTCCCAGCCATGTATGTGTCCGGTACACGGAGAACTGCTTTTAGTTTCCTCAAATTTACTTACACGTGGCAACCTTCCAGCTAGTGTCGGAGATAGAATCAGAACTTAGAGGGGGAAGGGGGACAAATTATATTTGTAGAACAAAATTAAAGCATAATAAAGTTCAAAATGCTACACTTAAATAATTTTGTAAGTATATTTCAACTACACTCTCATATGTTTTCATACTCATATAAGTGATAAATTAGCCACAATAATTTTTGCTTATATATTACTATTTATTCAATGCAATTTTAAAATGTAAAAAAAAGAAGGGAGAATTTACCTAAATTTGAAGTTAAGGTTTGGAAAGAAAAGTTGAAAGAGCTTACTTAAAATATAAATTGAAATTTATTGTTAAAGAGATAATTTGCTTACCTTGATTCTGGATTAAAAGTATGAGATTTTTTTTATTTTTTTAATCTTTATTTTTCCTTTGTTTTATCTAAAGCTTTGTTTATATACATATATCTATACTTACATAAGAAGCACAAATCAATATACGGTTTTTTTTTTTTTTTTTTTTTAATTTGGTTCAACCATAGTTTAGTCTTAGTCGTCCATATTTATTTTGATCTAAAGGCCAAGAATAGTCCAGCTCCCAAAATTTTTTGACCTCACAGACTGAAACATTTTTTTTTTCTCCACTATCTCTTATCAAGTGTCGACTGATACCAAGTTCCTTCTTCACTCAGTTCTCATCCCTTCTCAATTGCGGGAAAGGCCCTCGATCCATTCACAGACAAATGCTCTTTCACTTCTCCAAATTCAGATCGGGTATTGCATGTAAACCTTCCAGTTTTTAGGATTTTTTTTTTTTTCTCTAAAAGCTTCTTCATGTCTTACTTTGTAATTTATGGGCTAGCATTGATTATAATTGAGGCATATAATTTACAATATGCTTGTGGCTCTCGAGTTTTTGTTTTTATTTCTCGATTTTAGGATCTGATTCTTGCTCCAATAGGGGTAATATGCTACTCTTCCTCTGCTTTGGCCCAAAACAAGTTCAAGGTCATGGGTTTGAGACACATGGGGTTTGAAATTCTCGATGTGAAAGATTATGTAGACTATAGAAAGTCCTTGTATGGTGAAATTAGTCACAAGGATTTACTGGTTGATGTTGTTGATAAACTTGTTGTTCTTTCTCATACTAGCCCATTGCTCAGATTCTCTCTTTGTATGATCATAAATAAACATGCATATATCAACTAAGAGAAATTATATATCTGATAATTATAGAAATTATACTGGTATTTGAATTAATATATTAATTTTGGTTATTATGGATCCACCTATTTTTGTGCTTATTGGTTTTTGTTTTTGTTTTCCCAATTTTTATAGTTTTGACTTTAAAGTAAGCATTATATACATATATGTCAAAAAAATGGAGAACACAGATCAGTATCAGTGAGCTTTGGAATCAAGATATGACTGTCTTCTCTTTGGTAAGTAAAAGCATAAAACCTTATTCATTATTGTTTATTTTTTGGGTCTATAATATGATTGTTGATAAAATTGAATATTTTTTTATCTAATAGTAAAATTCTTTCAAATCTAAATGACACTTTTTATCCTTTTACTTCTGGTCTTTCGGTCCAAGTCACCAAGAATATTCAAGGTGATATTTATGTCTTCACATTTATGCTTTAAATGAAATCAACACTACTTATATAGTTTGAATTAAAATTCCTTATTATTTTGTTGTTGCTATAGAATATGTAGTTCAAAAAGCTTGGAATAGATAGGAAAATAAAGTAGTCGATATATTTGATATAGTCTTGTATCAAGAAATTGAGAAATATATTTGGAAAGATAAAACAGTAATTTTATCTAGCTCCAATTATCAGTATTCACGTGAGGATAGACATGCAAATGTTAATTATCTAATGGAGATACTTCTAATTATAAAGTATCTTGTAATATTTATTTAATTCAAAAGTTCAGTTTAGACCTTTAGTGTAATAAGTCTATAACTAGTAGTACAAGCCCACTTATATTAAAAGTTAATTAGAACTGAGCTTTTTGTCTACTGGAAGTTGAATCAAATAGGTCTATTTGGGTCTCCAATCTATACTAATATCTTGTGCTATATGAGATCAACACAACTGAGCTCAAAAAGTTTTCTAGACAGTTGGACATAAAAAAAAAAAAAAAGAGAGGCTAAATTACCAGTGGGCCTTTATGAAAATTGAGAGAACAGTGAGAGAGAAATTCTTGAAGCCACCATTAGAATTCTTAGATTTTCACTTAAAGGTTGATCAAGATTGAGGTGCCTCTCTGCGATTTTAAGCTTGTTACTTAGGAAAGAAGACTCTTTGGTTAGGAACAATTTCTTGTGTGTATTTAAGCCATGACAAAGATCCAAAATTATTTTTACAAAAAACTAAATTCAAAAGTTTTTTTATTTTCTACGCTTCCGCCTAATCCAGATTTTATCACACTTTTCATAGAATTTAACCAACATTTTCACCTTTGTATTGCATTGTTGCTGTCTTGGATTTGAGAGTTAGATTAACTAGATTGGAATATTTTCTCAAAGGTATAATATAAAAATTTAGGTGTTTGTTCTGGATCATTACAATTCAAAATATGAGAAAAAGCTCACAATTGTGTTTAATGCATATAATGGGAAACATTGAGGAAGGACAACTACATCCCCTACACTTTCTACATGTAATACATTCATACCTCTTGGTTCTTCTTGGGAAAATATGATTAATTTTACTAGAATTGGGCTTGGTTCATCATCTTTATCATCTTCATCACTCAATGAATTAGAGAATTGTTTCGAAACAAATTTTGATCCATATGCTTTTACTAAGCAAGGTGGTGTGGTTATGATTTTGTTCGATATTTTGTAATTTTGGAGATCAGATCAAGAAAATTTCTTATTTTCTCTGAAATGGCTTGTGATATATGATCTATTCTAGTATCCACTATTACAAATGAACAAGTTTTTAGTTCTAGTAGCAGAGTACTTGATGAATGCTGTGCCTGATTAAATGAAGACTTTTTGAAAGAACTAATGTACGTCAAGAATTAGGAGGATACTCAAAGAAGGTCTTAGCAGGTCGAAGATGAATGGATTGATGATTTTGGAAGTTTTGAAATTTCTAATACTTTCATTGGGAGTAATACATTGTAAACCTAGCTAAAAAGTTTCTTATTTGTTCTTTTTTTATTGTTTTATTTTTATTTTTATTTTTTTTTTGTAATCTTGAACATTTTATATCACTTAATCTAGAATGTACTCTTTTTTCCTTGCTAAAATTTTGTCCCACTGAGTTTTTCTTATAAATTTTTAATGAGGTAGGCATAAAATAGCTTTAAACAAATTATTTTTCATTTTTTTGACCAACATACAATGGGGAAGAATTAATAATGGTAAAGTTATAGCCAAAAACAACAATTACATAATATGGAGACATCAAAGTTTTAGAAATTTGTTGATCTTTTGGAGTGGATAGTCGATTTATTTCCTTATAATTGTTGATTGAATTAAAATTTTATATATTACTAATACTATTCACTCCTTTCTTTGGAGGAGAATTTTCCAAAAGAAAAAAAGAAGTACAGGTAGTAGTGACAAATTTGGTGTTTAATTAATTTGTTTGATAGATTATTTTCTTAGAATAATGACTAAATCTTCTTGGCTTTATGGATTGCGTGTACGTTATTTATGATAGTCGCCAAAATTTTAGCGATAACTACCTGACAATTTAACAATGGTACGATTTTTAAGATACGTTAAAGGTTTTTAATAAAGAAAATCGAATATTCACTGACAGAATAATATTAGAACAAGTTGGTGCCTTGGTGGCTATGACATTTCCACTACTATCACATCTAACTGTCGTGCTTCTAACTTCTCATAACGGATTTTTGACCTTTGACTAGAAACGTCAATACTCTTGGAATAAAAGGTGAAAAAAAAAAGATCTCGTAAATGACAAAGATATAGAATATTTAACGATGGCAATAGTTTCTTTTTTTTTTTTCTTTGTTGTTGTGACGGGAAAAGAGTCCTTTTTTTAAAAGATAGAGGATAAATATTCAAGAATATGACTAGAGATGCATTCTGGCATACAGTCAAACCAGGTCGTATCAGAAATTGAATGGAAACTAATACTAGATAGCTTATAAGCTACACAATTTCTTTGTCGAGGAACGGAACGGTAACTAATATTGCCGAACAAAGAAGCTATAGATGAAAAACATCTAAAACAGGAGGAGTTTCAGTAGCCAAAGGTATGCCCAAAAACTGCAGCAATAGTTTTAATAATGGTAAAGTTATGGCCAAAAACAACAATTACATAATATGGAGACATCAAAGTTTTAGAAATTTGTTGATCTTTTGGAGTGGATAGTCGATTTATTACTAATCATTATAAGTATTATTTTTCTATTAGCTATATGGTTATTTGCATATATAAGAATTTTTCAACAAAGCCTTGGATAAACGTAACTTGGTGAGATTATGATTTCTCATCCATTTATTTACTTCAAGTAGTATAGTCTTTATTAATCGCTCTCATTAATTAAATTTTCTTCCTTTCAATATATGTATGTTCTCGTGATAACATATATACATATGTATACATTGATTTAAATGTAACAATCAAATCAAAAGCACATATATATAAATTGCAAACTCTAATATCCCTACTTCAAGAATATGAAACTTTGAATACCATAAAGAGTAAGAAAACATATACACATCATCAAATCATATAGTAGTGAAACAGGCGAATACGACTATAAGAGACGGATAAAACTTAAAAAGGAGAAAGTCCTGAAGTAGGCTATAATATATATACTCTTACCTATAGTATATAGTAAATAATAAATGTCTAATTAACCATCGAGATTATTAATTAATTAGTCAATTTCTATTAATATATTGTTGGAATTAAAAATAATTTTCGCAGCGGAAGATTGGCCCAGGAACATTCAAAAATTTTCTCAAAACAATTGACTATATGAGTGCATAGTATTAATTGATAGCAAATAGGAATATACAAAGAGAATAGATCTAATACCTCTTGTAGCCTATCAGCGGATCCTAGCTTTTCTGTCTTCTAAACCACGATCTTCCAATCCAAGCCTCAAGCATAACTGGATGAACGTGTGGGCGTTGCGTACAATTTCTTAAAACTCACACTTTACGCACTTACAATTTTCTCGACACATGAGATTGCAAGAGTTTGTTCTAAAGAGAATAGGAAGACACTCTTCTTTTTCTCTCTAGTTTATGGAGGCTCTGTAGAAAATAATACGTAATGTTCTATATTTTCTGCTAGGGTTCCTTTATGTGTATATATATATATTTATTTATTTATCAAACTATTTAATAAATAAATAAATAAATAAATATATATATACATTTAAGTTTACGAAAACGTAACTTTTTAATAAAAACGTGAACTTCCTTTTTTAATAAAAACGTGAACTTAAATATATATATCTATTTAATCTAATTAATTAATATATATATATATATATATAAACTAGCAGATAAATTTTTCACTTTTAGTCAGTTTCTAATTTCTATTTATCTAATTATCTGATAATTAGATACTTTTTAAATTCAAAATTTAAATAAATTAGGAAACTTATCTCTCCATAAATTTAAATTAATTAATTCAAAATTAATTAATTAATTAATAACAATTATTAGTTACATATAGATAAACTATTTATCTAGACAAAGTGTGCAGTAACAGAAATAATATAATATCCAGTACAATGTTTGTAAGAGGTGGAATTGGGGACCTATGGACTTGTAATTCAAGCTCCAATAAATTATGAAAATTAATTAAACTCTTTAATTAATTTGTCTAATTTATTTATTCTAGTATTACTCCACTAAAAATCTGGAATTGCACTCTTGAAATTACAGAATTAATTTACTCAGAAAACAGCAAACAATCCATCGATTTAATCATTACATGTAGTTCAATCCTCCATAGACAATTCATAATTAGAGCTAGGTCATGTTTCGTTTACCTCTCCAATTACATCTTTATCCTTGTGTACCATTGATTCTCCAATGAACAATTAATTTATAAATCTATTATAAATTGAGTACTCAAACTGTTCAAGTCCTGAATCAATATACAAGGTAATCATCTTTCTAGCTTCCTAATGGAAGGAATGGATTCCATATCTGTAAGCTACATTCACAGCTACTCATCTCATCATGCTCCCAAGATATAAGTATTTCGATCTGTTTACGAAATAAACCTTTAACAAGTATGTCAAAGAATATAATGTTATAAATAGGAGTTTATAACTACTCAGGATTAAGATTGATTTACATATGATCATCTAGTGACATTATTTGAACTCTCAATAGTTAACGAAATTTATGTGAGATTCA